>APFE031385451.1:5380-25588 GCA_000404065.3 Pinus taeda
TTCTATATATTGTATGCAAACTATTTGCAAAGGGTTGGTTGGCTTGTAACTTCTGGGAGATTGTGGGAAAGAAGCTCTGTTTCTGCATTGTATATTTTTTACAGAGGATTAATGAAAAGCAGTGGCTCTGTTTCATGAGATTCATGTGGTTGTGAGTGTAGAAAATGTGTCTCTTATGTTTCATATGTATCTTGTTATGTTTCATAGCTCATTTCAGATTCATTTCCATTGAAATTTTCTAAGTTAGCTAAGGTAGAATTCAATTTTGTTGCTCTGCCTGTGGGAAAATTTCATGTTCAGTGTTTATTCTTTTGTTGAAAAGTATTCATGTTGTCCATGCCCTTTTCACCCTCTTAATCAATCTCTCCATTCCACCTTATCTTAAACAAAATTGCTAGGCTTTCTACCTACCTTGCCTCACGAAATAATCCATGCCTTTGTATTAAGTTCTTTGTTCATTGAGGTTCAGTGGTCCCATAACATCCCAGAAACACAGTCATTCATAAAAAACACTCCTTGTATTGATATTTCACTTACTAGCCTAAGATAAATAGTTCACTGTAAGTCATCTCAGGCCTTTTCGTTTATCTGTTCACTGAGTGTGACTCGGAGAGAGCCCTCTCCTTTTCTAGTAGGGCTAGCTACTAGACTGAGCCTGGTTTGTGGTTACCCTGAATTTTTCCTTCTTTCAGCCTAAGGTGGATTTAGGTGCTAACACCTATAAATGCATGATGTGCACCCTCGCCTTTGATCATAGATAATGGAATTCATTAGATCCATCAGACACCCTTTTCATCGATAAATAACCAACAAGTTGGAGCCCAATGTGTGATCTGGGTTAGTTATCTCGCTTGATTATATCCCTTGGATTTATTGGGGGTGTAAGTTTGTTTTATCCCCAACACAAGTTGGAGTTCGATGAGTGATCTAGGTTGTTGATATTGCTTGATCATAGCCATTGGATATATTAGGGGTCCAAGTTTGTTTTATACTTCATGCAAGGTAGATATTGATGGGTGGTTTGAGTTGTTGATCTCACTTGATTGTAGCCATTGGATCTATCATGGATACAAGTCTATTTTACACCCTGTGCAAGTTGGAGTCAGATGTGTGATGTGGGCCATCGATCTCGCTTGATTGGATCTTTCAGATTTATCGGGGTTGCAAGTCTATTTTATTTCCTATGCAGGTTGGAGCATGATGTGGATTATAAGACATTAATGAAGGGAGAGCACAACAGCTAGATCTATCATGCATGAACCTTAGTGTAAACCCTCACGCATGTTTCAATGCGATGGAAGATCTGGGATGTTAGATTAGTGAAAAACGCATCTGTTAGATTTGTTGGGTAGATGGAACCATGTAAACTTATGTCCATATTAAAAAATTATAAATCTATGTCATCAAATCGGACAAGTCCTAGCCATTAGATTCGTCGGGGGGTAGGTTGTCATCAACACATGTGCATGTTATAATCCAGTGCGAATCTAGGTTGCTGATCTACCTCAAAATCAACTCTTGGATCTCGAAGGGGGAAAAGGCATGGTGGTAGTGAAAATTGGAAAGTGGACCCTGTATGTTGTTGTGTCCACTCAATCATTGCCATGTGGAAGGACCGACGTGAATAATCCAAGGCTTAAGTGGGGACTAACATGCGTGCTACGTGTTTAGGGGAAGTCATACAAGCTAGTTCGTGTCCAATGTGAACTAAGAAACTTGAATTTATACAAGAAGTTATTTTCTAATGAAGCAGAGCTACACAGGGGAGGCCCATATGTCTAAATAGAGTTACAAAACTTCATTACAAGTAGATTTGATTAGAGGAGTAAAACAATGGAAATGTTTGCCAAATTTTTTGAATTTTTGTTAATTTCTTGAATCACGAGCCTAATCTACAAGATAAGGTATCCAATTCAAGTGTTCACTTTCCAAGTTGTATACATGTAAAGAGATAAATCCTCTAGTGATGCTTTCTACATTAATGGGCTTGAAGTGTTAGGAAATTCACATGATGAGGATTCTTGTTGCCCAAGGTGAACATATAGTGCATGAATGCTCTTACTCAATGCATATGCCCCAGTGGGATATAATATTTACTAGGTCAAATATCCTTTAGGCCAAAATTCCATATTTGATTGCCCACGATAATTTTAAAGGGGAATGTTATCGATGTGTTGGTGATTTCTTATTTTTGTTGCCAAGGAATTGTTAAGGTGGATGTTATTGAGTTAGTTGCTTTGCCTAACATATGATTCTAATGGAGATATGCTAATTTCTGCCACCTTATTAACTTTTGGAGAAATATTGCCTAAGCTTGACGTTGGGATGCAATGACCCTTGGATGTCATTCATTAGACACCCTTAGTTTATTGTTAGTGGGTGCCAACTAACACTAATGTGACCCATAGCGTTAAAGTAAGGGTGTCTAATGGATGACATCCAAGGGCCATTTCAATATACAAGATAAAGCGTTAGGCTCTCACTCTTCAAGGTGTGCACATGTTAAGAGATCAATCCTCATGTGTTGCACTTTCTAAGCATGGGTTCCAAATGTCAAGCACTTCTCATAGCAAGGATCCTTCTTGTCTAATTCAAGTATCCAATCGTCCAATGATCTTACTCAACAAATTCTACTCACTATTATATTAAATTAGAATTTGTACCCAACATTAGAAACTACTTAATTTCCATGGGAATATACTCTAAAAGTCAGATCTACAAGTATAAAATGTGTGGACATCAGGGTTCTTTGTTATACAAGAAATGAAGTTACAAGTACATACCAACTAGCTTATCAAAAGTTGGCACATGTCCATTAAGCTTGAGAAATACTAGGACACTTGGAATGCTTCCAAACCCTAGCTAGGGTATCCAACATGAACAACAAACTATAACTAGCAAATATGTTCTAGCAAGGCATCACACTAAGCCACTTGTAGCCCACCTCAAAGGGTGCACAACAAACTAGCATGAATACCACCAAGCCCACCATTAATTTCTCACTTATATCATCCAATTCCTCTAGGAGACTCCCTAAGCTTACATGATACAAGCTCTCCAAGCATACTGATCCAAGTCTTCTATGGGGTATCTTCGTCACATATCCTAGTTCCTTGTCACCCAAAGATATCAAACCCTAGTATATCATGTCTTCTCTAGATTTTGGTTGTCACAAACCTTAGATCCTACAACCATCACATCAATACAATTATAATGACTCTAATATAGGTTCATTAATAAAACACAATTATTTGATGGCTACTATATTTAATTTACAATGATGGGCACAAGATGCTAAATTAGGATATATGAGCAACACCATAAACCACTTTAATCTCTATGTGAGGATATGGTAAAAATTAGATCATAGACTACATAAATTGTGGATAACAATGTACTTGATTTATAAAAACAATAAAGTTAGAAGTACTACCAATTAGGCTATGATAAGTTGGTACATGTCGTTCATGCTTGTTATAGGATAGGACACTTCAAATGTTTCCAAACACTAGCTAGGGCATCCACCATCAACAAAAAACCATAACTAGTGAAGATGGACTAGCAAGGCATCACACTAAGATATTTGTAGCCACTTCAAAGAGTGAACAACAAACTAACATGAATACCTACAAGTCCACCATTGATTCCCCACATACATAGCCCGACGAACCTTAGGTACAGAAAATGGTGTACACAGCCTATGTGCAGGTTAACGGGGGATGTGAACTAGTAGGTTGGAGGATTCAAGGGTTTGATATAAGGACTTGGAGCATACTTGGCAAGCTCGAAGAACAGCAAGAAATCTTGGATCCACAGGATTCTGAGAGCGTCTTTTCTCGATTGAGTAGGATGCCCTAGAGGTAATGGCATAGGTTGAGGGATCACAAGTGCAGAGAAGGGTGTGCATTCTTGGGTTTAGGTTGATTGTGGGTGTGAGCCTATAGGTTGGAGGTTCCTATGGTTTGGCACCTTAGTCTGTTAGTGGTACAAGATGTGTATGTGGATTTGGCTGAGCTATTACCTAATGGTGTCGAAGCCCCAGCTCAGGGATCACCCATTACTGAAAGAAAAAGAACAATGTGGACACTTGGTTCACTTCCAAACCCTAGCTAGGGTATCCACCATCAACAACAAACCATAACTAGAAAACATGGTCTAGCGAGGCATCACACTAAGCCACTTCAAAGGGTGCACATCAAACTACCATTAATACCACCAAGTCCACCCTTAATTTCTCACTTATATCATCCAAGTCCTCTAGGATATTCTCCAAGCTTACATTATACAAGCTCTACAAGCATAGTGATCCAAGGACCCACGTGAATAATCTAGGGCTTAAGTGGGAACTAACATGCATGCTAGGTGTTTAGGGGAAGTCATGCAAGCTAGTTCGTGTCCAATGTGAACTAAGAAACCTAAATTAGTACAAGAAGTTATATTTTAATGAAGCAGAGATGCACAGGGGAGGCCCATATGTCTAAATATGGTTACAAAACTTATTTACAAGTAGATTTTATTATAGGAGTAAAACAATCAAAATATCTGTCAATTTTCTGAATTTTCGTTAATTTCTTGAATCATGTGCCTAATCTACAAGATAACGTATCTAATTCAAGCGTTCACTTTCCAAGTTGCGCACATGTAAAGAGATAAATCCTCTAGTGATTCTCTCTACATTAATGGGCTTGAAGTGTTAAACAATTCACATAGTGAGGATTATTGTTGTCCAAGTTGAACGTATAGTGCACGAATGCTCTTATTCAACGCTTATGCTCCAATGGGATATAATATTTACTTGGTAAAATATCCTTTATGTCAAAATTCCATATTTAATTCCCCATGATTATTTTGAAGGGGAATGTTAGGGATGTGTTGGCGATTTAATATTTTTGTTTGCAAGGAATTCTTAACGTGGATGTTGTTGAGTTGGCTTCTTTGCCTAACATATGATCCTAATGGAGATATGCTAATTGTTGCCACCTTATTACCTTTTGGAGAAATGTTGGCTAAGCTTGACATAGGGATGCAATGACTGTTGGATGTCCTTCATTAGACACCCTTAGTTTAAGGCTATGGAACACATTATTGTTATTGGGTTCCCACTAACACTAATGTGGTCCATAGCCTTAAATTAATAGTGTCTAATCAATGACATCCAAAGGCCATTGCAATATGCAAGATAAAATGTCAAGTGCTCACTCTCCAAGGTGTGCACATGTCAAGAGGTCAATCCTCAAGTGTTTCACCCTCCAAGCATGGGTTCCAAATGTCAAGTACTTCATAGGAAGGATCCTTCCTGTCTAATTCAAGCATCCAATCATCCAATGATCTTATTCAACAAATTATACTCACTATTGTACTAAATTAGCATTTGTACCCAAAATTAGAAACTACTTAATTTCCATGGGAATATACTATACAAGTCATAAATAGAAGTATAAAATGTGTGGACATCAGGGTACTTCGTTATACAAAAAATGAAGTTACAAATACATACTAATTAGCTTATCAAAAGTTGGCATATGTCCATTAAGCTTGACAAATACTAGGATGCTTGGAATGATTCCGAACCCTAGCTAGGGTATCCAACATGAACAACAAACTATAACTAGCAAATATGTTCTAGCAAGGCATCACACTAGCCACTTGTAGCCACTTCATAGTATGCACAACAAACTAGCATGAATACCACCACGCCCACCATTAATTTCTCAATTATATCATCCAATTCCTCTAGGAGACTCTCTAAGCTTACATGATACAAGCTCTCCAAGCATACTGATCGAAGTCTTCGATGGGGTTTCTTTGCCACATATCCTAGTTCCTTGTCACCTAAAGATATCAAACCCTAGTAGATCATGTCTTCTCTAGATTTTGGCTGTCACAAACCCTAGCTCCTTCAGCCCTCACATGAATACAATTATAACGACTCTAATATAGGTTCATTAACGAAACACAATTATTTGGTGACAACTATATTCAATTTACAATGATGGGCACCAGATGCTAAATTAGCATATATGAGTAACACCATAAACTACTCTAATCTGTATATGAATATATGCTAAAAATTTGATCTTCAACTACAGAAATTGTGGATAACAATGTACTTCATTTATACAAACAATAAAGTTAGAAGTACATACCAATTGGCCTATGACAAGTTGGTACATATCGGTCATGGTTGTCATAGGATAGTACACTTCAAATGTTTCCAAACACTTGCTAGGGCATCCACCATCAACAGCAAACCGTAACTAGTGAAGATGGTCTAGCAAGGCATCACACTAAGATACTTGTAGCCACTTCAAAGAGTGAACAACAAACTAGCATGAATACCTACAAGTCCACCCTTGATTCCCCACATACATGGCCTGACGAATCTTAGGTGTAGAAAAGGGTGTACACTGCCTATGTGCAGGTTAATGTGGGATGTGAACTAGGAGGTTGGAGGATTTAAGTGTTTGATTTAAGGACTTGGAGCATACTTGGGAAGTTCGAAGAGCAACAAGAACTCTTGGAGCGACAGGAGTCTGAAAGCGTCTCTTTCCAGTTGAGTAGGATTCCCTAGAGGTAGTGGCATAGGTTGAGGGATCGCAAGTGTAGAGAAGGGTGTGCATTCTTGGGTGCAATTTGATTGGGGGCGTGAGCCTATAGTTTGTAGGTTCCTACGATTTGGCACCTTAGTCTGTTAGTGGTACCATATGAGTACATGGATTTGACTAAGCTATTACCCAATGGTGTCGAAGCCCCAGCTCGGGGATGACCCATTGTTGAAAGAAAAAGAATAATGTGGACACATGATTTTATTCCAAACCCTAGCTAGGCTATCCACCATCAACAATAAACCATAACTAGAAAATGTGGTCTAGCGAGGCATCACACTAAGCCACTTGTAGCCACTTCAAAGAGTGCACACCAAACTACCATGAATACCACCAAGTCCACCCTTAATTTCTCACTTATATCATCCAAGTCCTCTAGGAGATTCTCTAAACTTACATTATACAAGATCTTCCAGCATAGTGATCCAAGGACCCATATGAATAATCCACAGCCTAAGTGGGGACTAACATGCATGCTAGGTGTTTAGGGGAAGTCATGCAAGCTAGTTCGTGTCCAATGTGAGCTAAGAAACTTGAATTTATACAAGAAGTTATCTTGTAATGAAGCAGAACTACATAGGGGAGGCACGTATGTCTAAAATACAGTTACAAAACTTCGTTACAAGTAGATTTGATTAGAGGAGTAAAATAATTGAAATGTTTGCCATTTTTTTTGAATTTTCATTGATTTCTTGAATCACATGCCTAATCTACAAGATAAGGTATCCAATTCAAGTGTTCACTTTCCAAGTTGTATACATGTAAAGAGATAAATTCTCTAGTGATGCTCTCTATATTAATGGGCTTGAAGTGTTAGACAATTCACATGATGAGGATTCTTGTTGCCCAAGGTGAACATATAGTGCACGAATGCTCTTACTCAACGCATGTGCTGCAATGGGATATAATATATACTATGTCAAAAATCCTTTAGGCCAGAATTCCATATTTGATTCCCCACGATAATTTTAAAGGAGAATGTTATGGATGTGTTGGCGATTTCTTATTTTTGTTGCCAAGGAATTGTTAAGGTGGATGTTATTGAGTTGGTTGCTTTGCCTAACATATGATCCTAATGGAGATATGCTAATTGTTGCCACCTTATTATCTTTTGGAGAAATGTTGGCTAAGCTTGAAGTTGGGATGCAATGACCCTTGGATGTCATTCATTAGACACCCTTATCTTATTGTTAGTGGGTGCCAACTAACACTAATGTGGCCCATAGCCTTAAAGTAAGGGTGTCTAATGAATGACATCCAATGGCCATTGCAATATACAAGATAAATCATCAAGCTCTCACTCTCCAAGGTGTGCACATGTCAAGAGATCAATCCTAATGTGTTGCACTCTCCAAGCATGGGTTTCAAATGCCAAGCACTTCTCATAGCAAGGATCCTTGTTGTCTAATTCAAGTATCCAATCATCCAATGATCTTACTCAACAAATTCTACTCACGATTATATTAAATTGGAATTTATACCCAACATTAGAAACTACTTAATTTTCATGGGAATATACTCTAAAAGTCAGATCTACAAGTATAAAATGTGTGGACATCAGGGTACTTCATTATACAAGAAATGAAGTTACAAGTACATACCAACTAGATTATCAAAAGTTGGCACATATCCATTAAGCTTGAAAAATACTAAGACACTTGGAATGCTTCCAATCCCTAGCTAGGGTGTCCAACATGAACAACAAACTATAACTAGCAAATATGTTCTTGCAAGGCATCACACTAAGCCACTTGTAGCCACCTCAAAGGGTGCATGACAAACTAGCATGAATACCACCAAGCCCACCATTAATTTCTCACTTATATCATCCAATTCCTCTAGGAGACTCTCTAAGCTTACATGATACAAGCTCTCCAAGCATACTGATCCAAGTCTTCTATGGGGTCTCTTCGCCACATATCCTAGTTCCTTGTCACCCAAAGATATCAAACCCTAGTAGATCATGTCTTCTCTAGATTTTGGTTGTCACAAACCCTAGCTCCTACAACCATCACATCAATACAATTATAACGACTCTAATATAAGTTCATTAACGAAACACAATTATTTGATGACTACTATATACAATTTACAATGATGGGCACAAAATGCTAAATTAGCATATATGAGCAACACCATAAACCACTCTAATCTCTATGTGAGCAAATGGTAAAAATTAGATCTTAAACTACATAAATTGTGGATAACAATGTACTTCATTTATACAAACAATAAAGTTAGAAGTACATACCAATTAGCCTATGAAAAGTTGGTACATGTCGTTCATGCTTGTCATATGATAGGATGCTTCAAATGTTTTCAAACATTAGCTAGGGCATCCACCATCAACAACAAACGATAACTAGGGAAGATGGCCTAGCAAGGCATCACACTAAGATACTTGTAGCCACTTCAAAGAGTGAACAACAAACTAGAATGAATACATACAAGTTCACCATTGATCCCCACATAAATAGTCTTACGAACCTTAGGTGCAGAAAAGGGTGTACACTGCCTATGTGTAGGTTGATAGGGGATGTGAACCAGTAGGTTGGAGGATTCAAGGGTTTGATATAATGACTTGGAGCATACTTGACAAGATTGAACAGCAGCAAGAACTCTTAGAGCCACAAGAGTCTGAGAGCGTCTTTGTCCAGTTGAGTAGGATGCCCTAGAGGTAATGGCATAAGTTGAGGGATTGCAAGTGTAGAGAAGGGTGTGCATTCTTGGGTGCAGGTTGATTGGGGGTGTGAGCCTATAGGTTGGAGGTTCCTATGGTTTGGCACCTTAGTCTGATAGCGGTACCAGATGTGTACGTGGATTTGGCTGAGCTAATACCCAATGGTGTCGAAGCCCTAGCTCGGGGATGACCCATTGCTGAAAGAAAAAGAACAGTGTGGACACTTGGTTCACTTCCAAACCCTAGCTAGGGTATCCACCATCAACAACAAACCATAACTAGAAAACATGGTCTAGCGAGGCATGACACTAAGCCACTTTAAAGGGTGCACACCAAACTACCATGAATACCACCAAGTCCACCCTTAATTTCTCACTTATATCATCTAATTCCTCTAGGAGATTCTCTAAGCTTACATTATACAAGCTCTTCAAGCAAAGTGATCCAAGGACCCATGTGAATAATCTAGGGCCTAAGTGGGGACTAACATGCATGCTAGGTGTTTAGGGGAAGTCATGTAAGCTAGTTCGTGTGCATTGTGAACTAAGAAACCTGAATTAGTACAAGAAGTTATATTTTAATGAAGTAGAGCTGCACAGGGGAGGCCCATATGTCTAAATACAGTTACAAAACTTCGTTACAAGTAGATTTGATTAGAGGAGTAAAACAATCGAAATATTTGCCAATTTTCTGAATTTTCATTAATTTCTTGAATCATGTGCCTAATCTACAAGATAAGGTATCGAATTCAAATGTTCACTTTCCAGGTTGTGCACATCCTCTAGTGATGCTCTCTACATTAATAGGCTTGAAGTGTTAAACAATTCACATGATGAGGATTATTGTTGTCCAAGCTGAACATATGGTGCATGAATGGTCTTACTCAACGCTTATGCTCCAATGGAATATAATATTTACTTGGTCAAATAACCTTTAGTCCAAAATTCCATATTTGATTCCCCGTGATTATTTTAAAGGGGAATGTTAGGGATGTGTTAGCAATTTCTTATTTTTGTTTCCAAGGAATTCTTAAGGTGGATTTTGTTGAGCTGGCTTCTCTGCCTAACATATGATCCTAATGGAGATATGCTAATTGTTGCCACCTTGTTACCTTTTGGAGAAATGTTGGCTAAGCTTGACATAGGGATGCAATGACCCTTTGATGTCATTCATTAGACACCCTTAGTTTAAGGCTATGGATCACATTATTGTTAGTGTGCACCCACTAACACTAACGTGGCCCATAGCCTTAAATTAAGGGTGTCTAATCAATGACATCCAAAGGCCATTGCAATATGCAAGATAAAATGTCAAGAGCTCACTCTCCAAGGTGTGCACATGTCAAGAGATAAATCCTCAAGTGTTGCACCCTCCAAGCATGGGTTCCAAATGTCAAGTACTTCATAACAAGGATCCTTTTTGTCTAATTCAAGCATCCAATCACCCAATGATCTTACTCAACAAATTCTACTCACTATTATATTAAATTATCATTTGTACCCAAAATTAGAAACTACTTAATTTCCATGGGAATATACTCTACAAGTCATATCTAGAAGTATAAAATGTGTGGACATCAGCGTACTTCATTATACAAAAAATGAAGTTACAAATACACACCAACTAGCTTATCAAAAGTTGGCATATGTCCACTAAGCTTGACAAATACTAAGACACTTGGAATGCTTCCAAACATTAGCTAGGGTATACAACATGAACAACAAACTATAACTATCAAATATAATCTAGCAAGACATCACACTAAGCCACTTGTAGCCACTTCAAAGTGTGCACAACAAACTAGCATGAATACCACCACACCCACCATTAATTTCTCATTTATATCATCCAATTCCTCTAGGAGACTCCCTAAGCTTACATGATACAAGCTCTCCAAGCATACTAATCGAAGTCTTTGATGGGGTCTCTTTGCCACATATCCTAGTTCCTTGTCACCCAAAGATATCAAACCCTAGTAGATCATGTCTTCTCTAGATTTTGGCTGTCACAAACCCTAGCTCCTTCAGTCCTCACATCAATACAATTATAATGACTCTAATATAGGTTCATTAATGGAACACAATTATTTGGTGACTACTATATTCAATTTACAATGATGGGCACAAGATGCTAAATTAGCATATATGAGTAACACCATAAACTACTCTAATCTGTATATGAATATATGCTAAAAATTATATCTTCAACTATAAAAACTGTTGATAACAATGTACTTCATTTATACAAACAATAAAGATAGAATTACATACCAACTAGCCTATGACAAGTTGGTACATGTCGTTCATGCTTGTCATAGGATGGGACACTTCAAATGTTTCAAAACACTAGCTAGGGCATCCACCGTCAACAACAAACTGTAACTAGTGAAGATGGTATAGCAAGGCATCACACTAAGATACTTGTAGCCACTTCAAAGAGTGAACAACAAATTGGCATGAATACCTACAAGTCCACCCTTGATTCCCCACATACATAGCCCGACGAACCTTAGGTGCAGAAAATGGTGTACACTACCTATGTGCAGGTTGATGGGGGATGTGAATGAGGAGGTTGGAGGATTCAAGGGTTTGATATAAGGACTTGGAGCATACTTGGCAAGATAGAAGAGTAGAAAGAACTCTTGGAGCGACAAGAGTCTGAGAGCATCTCTTTCCGGTTGAGTAGGATGCCCTAGAGGTAGTGGCATAGGTTGAGGGATCGCAAGTGCAGAGAAGGGTGTGCATTCTTGGGTGTAGGTTGATCGGGGGTGTGAGCTTATATTTTGGAGGTCCCTACGATTTGGAACCTTAGTCTGTCAGTGGTACCATATGTGTACGTGGATTTGATTGAGCTATTACCCATTGGTGTCGAAGCCCTAGCTCGAGGATGACCCATTGATGAAAGAAAAAGAACAATGTGGACACTTTGTTTGTTTCCAAACCCTAGCTAGGGTATTCACCATCAACAACAAACCATAACTAGAAAATGTGGTCTAGCAAGGCATCACACTAAGCCACTTGTAGCCACTTCAAAGGGTGCACACCAAACTACCATGAATACCACCAAGTCTACCCTTAATTTCTCACTTATATCATCCAAGTCCTCTAGGAGATTCTTTAAGCTTACATTATACAAGCTCTTCAAGCATAGTGATCCAAGGACCCACATGAATAATCCATAGCCTAAGTGGGGACTGACATGCATGCTAGGTGTTTAGGGGAGTCATGCAAGCTAGTTCATGTCCAATGTGAACTAAGAGACCTGAATTAGTACAAGAAGTTATATTTTAATGAAGTAGAGCTACACAAGGGAGGACTGTGTGTCTAAATACAGTTACAAAACTTCGTTACAAGTATATTTGATTGCAGGAGTAAAACAATCAAAATATTTGACATTTTCCTGAATTTTTGTTAATTTCTTGAATCATGTGCCTAATCTACAAGATAAGGTATCCAATTCAAGCATTCATTTTCCAAGTTGTGCACATGTAAAGAGATAAATCCTCTAGTGATGCTCTCTACATTAATGAGCTTGAAGTGTTAAACAATTCACATGATGAGGATTATTATTGTCCAAGCTGAACATATGGTGCACGAATGCTCTTACTCAACACATATACTCCAATGGGATATAATATTTACTAGATCAATTATCCTTTAGGCCAAAATTCCATATTTGATTCCCCATGATAATTTTAAAGGGGAATGTTATGGATGTGTTGGCGATTTCTTGCTTTTGTTGCCAAGGAATTCTTAAGGTGGATGTTTTTGAGTTGGCTGCTTTGCTTGGCTAAGCTTGATATAGGGGTGTAATGAGCCTTGGATGTCATTCAATAGACACCCTTAGTTTATGGCTATGGACCACATTATTGTTATGGGGGCCCACTAACACAAATGTGGCCCATAGTGTTAAACTAAGGGTGTCTAATGAATGAAATCCAATGGCCATTGCAATATATAAGATAAAGGTTCAAGCACTCACTCTCCAAGGTGTGCACATGTCAAGAGATCAATCCTCAAGTGTTGCACTCTCCAAGCATGGTTTCCAAATGTGAAGCACTTCTCATAGCAAGGATCCTTGTTGTCTAATTTAAACATTCAATTGTCCAATCATCTTACTCAACAAATTCTACTAACTATTATATTAAATTAGAATTTGTACCCAACATTAGAAACTACTTAATTTCCTTGGGAATATACTCTAAAAGTCAGATCTACAAGTATAAAATGTGTGGACATCAGGGTACTTCGTTATACAACAAATGAAGTTACAAGTACATACCAACTAGCTTATCAAAAGTTATCAGATGTCCATTAAGCTTGACAAATACTAGGACACTTGAAATGCTTCCAAGCCCTATCTAGGGTATCCAACATGGACAACAAACTATAACTAGGAAATATGGTCTAGCAAGGCAACACACTAAGCCACTTGTAGCCACTTCAAAGGGTGCACAACAAAGTAGCATGAATACCACCAAGTCCACCATTAATTTCTCACTTATATCATCCAATTCCTCTAGGAGACTCTAAAAGCTTACATGATACAATCTCTCCCAGCATACTGATCCAAGTCTTCGATGGAGTCTCTTCGCCACATATCCTAGTTCCTTGTCACCCAAAGATATCAAACCCTAGTGGATCATGTCTTGCCTAGATTTTGGTTGTCACAAACCCTAGCTCCTAGGAACCCTCACATCAATACATTTATAGGGACTCTAATATAGGTTCATTAACGAAGTACAATTATTTGATTACTACTATATTCAATTTTCAATGATGGGCACAAGATACTAAATTAGCATATATGAGTGACACCATAAACTAATCTAATTTCTATGTGAGTATATGGCAAAAATTAGATCTTAAACTACAGAAATTGTGGATAGAAATGAACTTCATTTATACAAACAATAAAGTTAGAAGTACATACCCATTAGCCTATGACAAGTTGGTACATGTCGTTAATGCATGTCATAAGATAGTACACTTCAAAGGTTTCCAAATACTATTTAGGGCATCTGCCATCAACAACAACCCATAATTATTGAAGATGGCCTAGCAAGACATCACACTAAGATACTTGTAGCCACTTCAAAGAGTGAACAAGGAACTAGCATGAATACCTACAAGTCCACCCTTGTTTCCCCACATACATAGCCCAACGAACCTTAGGTGTTAAAAAGGGTGTAAACTGCCTATGTGCAGGTTGATGGGTGATGTGAACCAGGAGGTTGGAGGATTCAAGGGTTTGATATAAAGACTTTGAGTATACTTGGCAAGATCGAAGATTAGCAAGAACTCTTGGAGCCACAAGATTCTGAGAACATCTCTTTTCGGTTGAGTAAGATGCCCTGGGGTTAGTGGCATAGGTTGAGGGATCGCAAGTGCAGAGAATGGTGTCCATTCTTGGGTGTAGGTTGAGTGGGGGCATGAGCCTATAAGTTGGAGGTTCCTACTAGTACCAAATGTGTACGTGGATCTTGTTGAGCTATTATCCAATGGTGTCAAAGCCCCAGCTCGGGGATGACCCATTGTTGAAAGAAAAAGAACAATGTGGACACTTGGAATTCTTCCAAACCCTGGCTAGGATATCCACCATCAACAACAAACCATAACTAGAAAACATTGTCTAGCGAGGCATCACACTAATCCACTTGTAGCCACTTCAAAGGGTGCACACCAAACTAGCATGAATACCACCAAGTCCACCCTTAATTTCTCACTTATATCATCCAAGTCCTCTAGGAGATTCTCTAAGCTTACATTATACAAGATCTTCAAGCATAGTGATCCAAAGAGCCACGTGAATAATCCAGGGCCGAAGTGGGGACTAACATGCATGCTAGAAGTTTAGGGGAAGTCATGCAAGCTAGTTCGTGTCTAATGTGAAATAAGAAACCTGAATTAGTACAAGAAGTTATTTTTTAATGAAGCAGAGTTGCACAGGGGAGGCCCATATGTCTAAATACAATTACAAATCTTTGTTACAGGTAGATTTGATTAGAGGAGTAAAACAATCGAAATGTTTGACAATTTTATGAATTTTCATTAGTTTCTTGAATCATGCGCCTAATCTACAAGATAAGGTATCCAATTCAAGCATTCACTTTCCAAGTTGTGCACATGTAAAGAGATATATCCTCCAGTGATGCACTCTACATTAATGGGCTTGAAGTGTTAGAAAATTCACATGATGAGGATTCTCGTTGTCGAAGCTGAACATATAGTGCATGAATGCTCTAGCTCATCACATATGCTCTAATGGGATATAATATTTACTTCATCAAATATCCTTTAGGCCAAAATTCCATATTTGATTCCCCATGATAATTTTAAAGGGGAATGTTATGGATGTGTTGGTGATTTCTTATTTCTGTTCCAATGAATTGTTAAGGTGGATGTTGTTGAGTTCGCTGCTCTACCTACCATATGATCGTAATGGATATATGCTAATTGTTTCCACCTTATTACCTTTTGGAGAAATGTTGGCTAAGCTTGACATAGGGATGCAATGATCTTTGGAGGCCATTCATTAGACACCCTTAGTTTAAGGCCATGGGCCACATTATTGTTAGTGGGCATCAACTAACACTACTATGGCCCATAGCCTTAAACCAAACATCCAAGGGCCATTGCAATATACAAGATAAATCATCAAGTGCTCACTCTCCAAGGTGTGATCCAAGAATGGGTTCCAAATATGAAGCACTTCTCATAGCAAGGATCCTTGTCGTCTAATTCAAGCATCCAATCATACAATCATCTTACTCAACAAATTATACTCACTATTATATTAAATTAGCATTTGTACCCAACATTAGAAACTACTTAATTTCCCTGGGAATATACTCTAAAAGTCAGATCTACAAATATAAAATGTGTGGACATTAGGCTACTTCGTTATACAAGAAATGAAGTTACAAGTACATACCAACTAACTTATCAAAAGTTGGCACATGTCCATTAAGATTGACAAATACTAGTACACTTGGAATGCTTCCAAACCCTAGCTAGGGTATCCAACATGAACAAAAAACTATAACCAACAAATATGTTCTAGCAAGGAATCACACTAAATAACTTGTAGCCACTTCAAAGGGTGCACAACAAACTAGCATGAATACCACCAAGACCACCATTAATTTCTCACGTATATCATCCAATTCCTCTAGGAGACTCTCTAAATTTACATGATACAAGCTCTCCATGCATACTGATCCAAGTCTTCGATGGTGTCTCTTTGCCACATATCCTAGTTCGTTGTCATCCAAAGATATCAAACCCTAGTAGATCATGTCTTCTCTAGATTTTTGTTGTCACAAACCCTAGCTCCTTCAACCCTCACATCAATACAATTATAATGACTCTAATATATGTTCATTAACGAAACACAATTATTTGATGATAACTATATTCAATTTACAATGATGGGCACAAGATACTAAATTAGCATATATGAGCAACACCATAAACTACTCTAATCTCTATCTAAGTATATGGCAAAAATTAGATCTTCAACTACAGAAATTGTGGATAGCAATGAGCTTCATTTGTAAAAATAATAAAGTTAGAAGTACATGCCAATTAGCCTATGACAAGTTGGTACATGTTGTTCATGCTTGTCATAGGATAGGACACTTCAAATGTTTCTAGACACTAGCTAGGGCATCCACCATCAACAACAAACCATAACTAGTGAAGATGGCCTAGCAAGGCATCACACTAATATACTTGTAGCCACTTCAAAGAGAAAACAACAAACCAGCATGAGTACCTACAAGTACACCCTTGATTCCCCACATACATAGCCTGACGAATCTCAGGTGAAGAAAAGGGTGTACACTGCCTATGTGTAGGTTGATGGGGGATGTGATCCAGGAGGTTGGAGGATTCAAGGGTTTGATATAAGGACTTGGAGCATACTTGGAAAGTTCAAAGAGCAGCAAGAACTCTTGGAGCCACAGGAGTCTGAGAACGTCTCTTTCTAGTTGAATAAGATTCCCTGGAGTTAGTGGCATAGTTTGGGGGATCACAAGTGTAGAGAAGGGTGTGCTTTCTTGGGTGCAGGTACATTGGGGGCGTGAGCATATAGGTTAAAGGTTCCTACATTTTGGCACCTTAGTTTGTTAATGGTACCATATGTGTACGTGGCTTTGGCTGAGCTATTACCCTATGGTGTTGAATCCCCAGCTTGGGATGGCCCATTGTTCAAAGAAAAAGAACATTGTGGACACTTGGAATACTTCCAAACCCTAGCTAGGGTATCCACCCTCAACAACAAAGCATAACTAGAAAGCGTAGTCTAGCGAGGCATCACACTAAGCCACTTGTAGCCATTTACAGGGGTGCACACCAAACTAGCATGAATACCACCGAGTCCCATTTACAAGGGTGCTCAACATTTTAGTATAAATAGAGGTCTCCTTCAAGTCATTTCAACACACTTGGGATCTCTTTCTCTCTCTACTTGTCTTTGGGTTTTAGTAGGAGGAGAGATCCTAAGGAATAACGTTGCCCTGATCCAGAGGTTAGAAAGCCAGAACTACCAGAAAATTCGGAACTGTCGGAAAAGCCAAAAAAGCTAGAATTGTTAGAAAAGCCTGAAAATCGGAAAAACTAGAATTGCTAAAAAAGCTAGAATTGCCTAAAAATATAGAATTGCCAGAAAAGCCAATACTGCTGGGAAAGTTGGAACTATTGGAAAATCTGGAACTATTGAAAAAGCCGGAAATACCTGAAAAGCTGGAAAAGCCAGAAAAGCTGGAACTGTTGGAACTGCTGGAAAAGCCGGAAAAGTCAAAAATGCCGGAACTACCGGAAAAGCTGGAACTATCGAAAAATCTAGAACTATCAGAAAAGCCGAAAAAGTCGGCACTGTCGGCACTGCAGGAAAAGCCGGAGCTACTGAAAAAGCCAGAAATGTCGGAAAAGTCAGAATTTCTAGAAAAGACAGAACTGCCAGAAAAGTCGGAAAAGCCGAAAATGCCAGAACTGCCAGAATTTCCGGAAAAGCTGGAACTGCCAGAACTGCCGGAACTGCCGAGAACAACTGGAACTGCTGGAACTACCAGGAGTAGCCGGAACTACTAGAATTGCCAAGAATTACCGAAACAACTGGAGCATCTGCCTCCGAAGGAGAGCAGCATGCAAGGGACAACTAACTAACATTGGGATAGTTATATGTTACTTAGCAGCAAATACACCAAGCTTGCAATGTTACATCTAGTATGCAAGGGACAACTAGCATGCAACAGCAAGCATGCTAAGGACAATAAGTATGCTAGGGACAACAAGCAAGCAAGGGAAAACAAGAAAGCAAGGTGAAACTAACACATAAGTCAGGATGGCAACATGGTGCAGCAATGGCACATAATGCAATACAGTGTTGGGTATAGTCATGATTAATGAAGCGTGATGAGATGCAACATAGTCATGATGGGTGCAACATGGTGCAACACAGTGAGGTGCAGCATGATGACGAAATGCAGCACAACTATAGGTGAAGAAGTCACCTTGGAGAATTAGTTGAAGCAGCATGTATTCAACTGATCTCATGTATCATCTTCTTAGAGATGATCTATGCTCTTATCTAGATAAGTCAAAGTGTTGACTTCTGTTGTACTATCTCTCTCTCTCTCTTTGTTGAACTATTGAATAACATATAAGAAGAATTGATCAAGGGTTTCCCCACATTGGGGTTTGTCCCTGACTAGTGCCATATCTTGTGTCCTCTTGTCTTGGCTTGTCTTCTGCGATTTATGTTTATGTTCTATCTGCAGTTTACTTTAATGCTAATGTGATTGCTATCTGGAAAGGATATGGAGCTAACTATGAGGATTGAAATAAATTTCTCTAAGCATAGAAAATACCTAAAATTAACATGGTATCAGAGCTGAGGTGAAGACAATGCCCAATCAAGAGTGAAAGAGCAATCACCAAAGACAGTTGAGAAAGGACAAAAGGATTAGTGGATTCCTCATCCCTCTTCAAATTCACCAAGGGTGAATTCGAAGCAGAGAATATTATCAGAATGGAACAACGGAATATGGCCTACCTAAAGATCATTTCATTGGAAGACCGGATCTCAGGGTGGAAGGAAAGGTCGATAACTAGTTCATCCATTATGCGAAGGATTGTCCGAATGGAAGGGACACATCACTTGATGATGATAACAATCATTCTAGGGACATCTTCAATGATCAAAGGAATGACAGGTAATGCAGGCCATCAAGGAAATGGCCTACTCTTCATAGGAAGCAAGGAACCCCAGGCATGAAGAATCAAATGTTGTTTATGATAAGATAAAGAAGTGTTATCTAATATTGGCCCTCTCCTTCAAATTCTTTGGGAATTTGGCTTATAGATTGTAGTGCTTCAAGGAACTTCATCAGATAGATGGGTACACTCTCTAATTTGGTAGAGATGGAAACAATCATGGGATTATAATTGGAGCCGATGCCACCTATCCCGGAAAGGGTGTAGGGAATGTTAACTCTCAAATTAATAAGGGTAACTCAATTCATTTACAAAATCTCTTTTATGTACCTGATCGCAAGAAGAAACTAGTTTCCATCTCGGAAATGGAAGTCAAAGGTTTCAGGGTGGCATTCATTGATAGAAAGGTATGTGTTAGAAAATATAATTTTCAAAGATGCTTTTTCTCATGGGTTCAGGGTTGGAAATTTGTATCAAGTTGTAGGATGGTCCATTGGGGATCATGTCAATTGACATATCACATCTATAACACTGGAGGTCTACCTATGGGGCCCTACCTGATGTGAGCCAAATGGTGATAGGGATGTTTGAATTCAAGTAGAGCATGAAGGTACATGTCTGAGATGTACTGAAGGAAAATCTTATAAGGGGACCATTCCCCTCATGCAGTAGGTCCACAGGTTTGGAACAACCCGAGGAGTTTGAG
>APFE031385452.1:0-22345 GCA_000404065.3 Pinus taeda
CCCTAATCGAGACAAGATCATATATATATATATATACAAAGAAAAGTAATCAGTAACTAAAATAGGGTCAGCAATGAAATTTGGGGTTGAGGCCCATTAAACAAATACAAAATACTAAAAGGAGTTAAGAACAAATAGAATGATATAATACTTAAGAAAACACAAAGGATCAAGAATATAAACTCTAATGAAGAATAAATCAATAACAAAAACTATAAAAAGGACACCAATACCTACATAGATAAATAAACAAACAAAAAATCCCAAAAAGAAGCCTAAAAAACTAGGAGGACACGACAGGGACCCAACTTCTACTAATTATTCAACAATCGTCTTTATTCAAACTATTGGGTTTTTTTCAATTTCTAGGGCCTCCCTCAATCTACGATGATGGAAATGACTAACCCTAGCGACGACTTGGGCCTCCTCAATGCATATGTGATGCTTAGATTTATCTGCATGCTTTGCCAGAGCAGAGGAGCGAGTCTTGCAATGCTTGATGTCAGCGACATGCTCACGAATCCTTTGAATAATTGAGCGACCGGTCTCACCAATGTAGGGAGCCCCATAACTGCATGGGATACGCAAACACCCTTCATAATCTTGGGGTCCATTGGGTCTTTTATAGATCTAAGGGAGCTCTGAATGGTATTTAAAGGCATAACGGTTGAAGCCACCTTATGCTTCCTTAGGATCCTCACAATCTTGTCAGTGGTCCCTTGGATAAAAGGAAGATGAACACCAGAAAATCAATCCTTGGTATCATTCTTAGCACTGGGACATTTTTCAGCTCTGAGGAAAGCCTTAGTACATTGGTGTCTACTATAGCCATTGTTAAATAAAACACTTAGGAGATGTGCTTTCTCTTTATTGAGATGGTTGTCATCAGAAACTCTTGAAGCTCTAGTCACTAAGGTGCTCAGAACACCAAGCTTTTGAGCTGGTAAACGATGAGAATTAGTATGAAGATATTGGTCTGTATGAGTTTTCTTATGAAATACCTGATGAGAAAAAGAGCCATCATCATTCATTGAGAGGAGCATGTCAAGGAAGGGCATACTACCATTACTTTCAAATTTCATGGTGAACTTTATGGAACTAGATTGATTGTTAAGATGGAGGAAAAACGGTTCCAACTCTTCCTTGCCATGGGACCATATGACACAAGTGTCATCCACATCTTAGGTAGAAGACGAGAAGAAGCTAAGGCCTTTGATTCAAAATCTTCCGTGAATAAATTAACTACCACAAGGGAGAGGGGGGAACCCATGGCGACACCACAAAATTAAGAAATATGATTAACTATTATTGTCTATATTTAAATACACATATCTAAATGTGTGTTTTTTTATTTATATATATATATATATATATTATATATATATATATTGTCTATAATTAAATTTATTAAATTATGTTTTTAATATTAATAATAAGTTAGCTTAAATTAAAAATATTATGAAAATTTATAATTCATGAAAATAATAAATAGTAGCAAGAAAAAAAAAAAAAAAAAAAAACAAAAAAACAAAAACAAAAAAAAAAAAAACCAAAACAAAAACAAAAAACAAAAACAAAATTAGTAATGAATAGAAATTGAAGTTACTAAACAACCCATGATAAGACCTCAACTAATCACCTTACAAATAATAAGTTCAATAATAATAAAAAAATAATAAAAATTGAATTCCTAATTTTGAACTATGGATAAGCCTTAAGCCACATGTATAATAATAAGTAAAGATATGTATATAGATTATGAGAGTTACTAAAGATGATGATTAATGTTCATATAGGTATTTTAAATAAAACAATTATTTATATTTATATTTAAATTAAGAGTATTTTGAATGTGAAATACCTTGAAAAAAATATATTTTTAATATTTCAAATATTTTATTATATAAAAAATGTATTTAATATAAAAAATAAATGTACATTTTTATTTTATTTTTATTTTATTTATTTAATTTATTTTTATTTTTTTTTTCGGAGAAAAAGCGAAACTTTTTATTTAAATGATAAAAAGTTTACATTGCATATGCCTTGCATTCCTTTTGCTGTAATGTAAAAGACCATACAACTACTGCCATCAAAACTGTCCTTCCTAAGAAGGATCTCCCGTCTAAAGAAAAACTGTTGAAAACGGTTGAGTTGTGGGCTCTTTACCCAGCCATAGACCTTTAGCAACCATTCAATACAAACAGTCCAAAAACGGGTCTCCTCTGGAGAGGAAAATAACCCTTACAGGAAAAAAGATATAGTATAATTTGAGTTTTTGAAAGTTTTCATTTTTGCCAAGTTCAAAAAACAAAAAAGAGACTATGATAATAGCATCAAAACATAGATGAGATATAAGACTGTCACTGCATCCCAGTAACTAAGAATGAGGAGGCTGATCCGACACACGGATCTGCCCTTGATCCTCCTCTACAATTTTCCAGCTGCCCAGATTCTGTTGCAAACCTTCCTTAGAAAGTTTGTCGGCTGATTCATTTCATTCCCTGTATATATGACACAAAGAGAAACTGTTAAAAGAGATTTTTAGGTCCTAAAGTTCTTCAAGTAATATTTTTAACATATAATTTATGCAAGTGCTTTTTCCATTAACCCAGTTAATAACGTTGAGAGAATCTCCGAAGATCTGAATCGTGAAGATATTCCTTTGGATGAGCCAACAAAGGAGGAGTTTTAAGGCTAACAACTCTGCATAGTTGTTTGTTCCAGTCCCTAGTCCCACTGAAGCTTTTATAGACTGATTTGCATTTACATGAATGATCATTTCTGCACCTGCCCTGTTGTTCTGCGAGGCCCCATCAAAATATGCCCAAGGGATGCCTTCTTTTATCTGTTCTTCCCTAGATTGTCTTGGAGTTTTGATCTCCTCTGGTTCAGGAATGTTTTGGAAGATGGAAGTACTTTGGATTGCTATTGATGATGCGAGGAATTCCTTGTCCTAAAAAATACTCTGGTTCCTGGTGATCCATACCCCCCAGCAGACTATGAGAGGTAAGTTCCGCATGTTTCCTTCTGGATATTGATTCCACCATTTGTCCCATACCTCAGGCAAATTTTCTCCTACCCATTCTATCTTTTTGTTCATCAGTTTACCTACCTCCACCCACACATTTTTTGCAGCTGAGCAAGATAAGAACAAATGATTGATGGTTTCGGCTTCAGCTTTGCATAAGTTGCATCTCCCAGGTACATCCCATGTTGCGATTTTTCTTTTTAGAATGCACCAAAAGAAAAGTTTGGCTTTTGCTAGGCATTTAAGTTTCCATAGATTCTTTGCCCACCATTCCGGGATTCCCCATCCTTTCCTTGACATGATGAATTTATATCCATATTTTGGGGAGTACTCTCCAGAGTCCGCATGGGCCCAAACCAGCTGATCCTCTCTGTCTTTCATTCTGACATTTGATCTGGATAATTCTTGGATATAATCATTCCATTCATTCCACCAGGTGGGCTCTAGATCTAAGTCTTCTCTGGATTTCCAAGCTTGTCCCCATATTGTAGAGAAACCGACTTTCTCCACCTGACTTAAGGAGAGGATGCCTTTTGATTCCAGGTGTCTAATAGTCGGGGGGAAAGGGAATATTTTTCATTGCAGCCAACCCAGGGGTCCTTTCCTATCTTCATATTTCCTCCATTCCCGATCTTCCATGCTAGACCTTGTTCAATCACTTTGAATGACTCCACAGTTGCTTTCCAAACCACCGAAACATTCTTTTTTCCCTTACTTGGGTTTCTTATTCAATCTTCCAAGGGGACTGGATCTATATATGTCCTCTTTACCACTCTCGTCCAAAGATTTTCCATCTTAATAAGTCTCCATCTTGTTTTAGCTGCCAAAGAGCGACTGAAATCAGGAATAATTTTTATTCCCCATCGTCCCCACTCTATAGGCCTTGCCACTTTTTCCCAGGCAACCCATGGAAGAACAGAATCCTCTTTTGAGCCAGCCCATAGAAATCTACAACATATTCTTCTTATTTTCTCCAATATCCCTTTTGGTACCCATGTTAGTGCTGCCCAGTAGACCGGCATGGCTGTTAGCACAGATTTGATTAAAGTCAGTCTCCCAACTCTGGATAGCCATTTGTAGCTCCAATGCGTGATTCTGGCTTCAATTTTGGCGATCAACCAGTTCCAGTCTTCTTTCTTATAGGCATTGGGCTCCAACCAAAATCCTAAGTACTTGAAAGGAGATTCCATGTTACTCATATCAAAAGGAAAGGTTGTTGAAATCTGTGCTTTTTCTTGTCTGTTTAGACCTTTTATAATTAGCGGAGATTTTCTGGAGTTTATTTGCATTCCTGTTGCTTTCAAGAAAAGGTCAAAAATGATTTTTAATTCCTTTATTTCATTTGAGTTTCCACTAGAGAACACCAATATATCGTCTACAAAAAGGAGATGAGATATGAACATGTTGGCCGCCACCTCTAGTCCATTTACCTTCCCCTCCCTTTTGGCTTTTTGGATCAATTTACTTAGTCCTTCTGCAACTAAGAGAAAAAGTAAAGGGGACAAGGGACAGCCTTGCCTCAATCCCCTCTATCCTTTGAAAAAGGAAGTAGCTGCACTGTTGATGAGTACTGCATAGCTGACATTTGAGATGCACCCCATGATCCAGCCAATGAAGTCCGTTTTGAATCCTAAGTGAGTTAGAAGCATCTGGAGATAAACCCAGTTTATTCTGTCATAGGCTTTTGATAAGTCAATTTTTATTACGGCTCCCTTCTTTTTCATCAACTTTATACTGTGCAAGGTCTCCTGTGCCACACGTATTGCTTCGTGAATCTGTCGACCATCCAGAAAACCGAATTGTTCGTTGGAGATGCATCTTGACAGAAATGGCTTTATTCGGGTGGCAATCACTTTTGCAATAATCTTATATATACTATTGCACAGCGAAATGGGTCTGAAGTCTTTAAAGGTTTCCGGCATTTCCTTCTTAGGGATGAGGGCTATGAAAGTTGCATTGAACAGACTGTAAAGCTCTCCCTTCCTTTTGGTCTCTTCAACTACTTCAGTTATTTCTGCTCCTATCAGGTCGAAAAAGTGATGAAAGAGTTATATGGACCACCCATCCGGTCCAGGGCTTTTGTCTCTTGCCATTGATTTGATTACACTTTCTACTTCCTCCTTTATTACTTCACTCATCAAATCCTTCGCTTCTTCCTCCTCCACATACCGAGGAAAGCTTTGAGCAGTCTTGATTACTTCTGCAATGGTAATCTCACCTTGATCGGCGTACAAGTTCTAAAAATGACTTTGTCCAAGGGCTGATATGGACTCAAAGGTCTTTGCTTCCCTACCTTCCTCATTCTTGAGATTCCAGATAGTATTTGCAATTTTCCTCCCTTTTGCATAGTTGTGAAAAAATCTCGTATTTCATCCCCTACTTCGAGCCATATCGCTATGCTCTTTAGCTTCCATTCCTCCTCTCTTGCCAGAAGGATTTGGTTTTTGAGTTTTTCAAGGGATAGGATCTTCTCCTTTGATTCCTGGGAGGCATAGCCATCCTCCTCTGTACTTTCCAGCCTTTGCAGTTCCTCCCTAATCTGGTTTAAATCCTCATCCTGTTTTTGCTTCCTACCCTTTCCCCATTCAACAGTAGCTTTCTTTAGTCTTTTTAGGTTTTCCATAAACAAAAACCCCCTATCCTCTGTAAAGCTTCTGGCTGGATGTCTCCATGTTTCTTTAAACAGTTTGTTGAAAGAGTCTTCTTGAAACCATGAAGCATTGAACTTGAAAGGGGTTGTCAGCTTATGAGGGGGCTTGGACATTTCTAGAAAGATTGGAAAGTGATCCGAAGATCCTCCCTCTTCGACCCATTGTTTAAACATAGGAATCCTGGAGGTTAGCTCTTCGCTTATGAGGAAGCGATCCAATCTTTTTGCAACTCTTGCTTCTCCTACTCTTCTGTTTCTCCAAGTAGGTTTAAGTTTGATCGGATTTACATCTATCAAGTTGTTGGATATTAAAAGGTTTTGGAAGAAATCAGACAGAGAATCCTCTCTGGCCGAAGGACCCCATGCCTCCGCATTCCCAATAGAAAAATTTAAGTCTCCGCCCTTCACCATATTTTTGCACTTCACTATCGATTTTGATAATAGTTCATTCTAGAAAGGCATTCTCCCCTTACATGGCCCATATATGTTTACAATTGTTAAGGGGGAGCCAAATTCAGGGGATTGAAATTCGATGCCCATCACCTGCTTCATGCTCCATTGATTTACAATCTTCATTTGCCCTACCTGATACCTCACAGCCAAACCTCCGGAGTGACCAACAACATCTATAGCCGTAAAATGCCAGCCCGAAAGGAGGGTATTTAAGGTTGATTCTACTTCTGAACTCTTTCCCAATGTTTCTTGAAGTAAAAGGATATCAATTTTTGAGTTCATAATCATCTCCCGGAGACCCAGTTTTTTGGGCTTACTGGTTAAACCCCTGCAGTTCCAAGATGAGAAAATCATTTTATAACATTCTCGGGGGTTTGAACTGCTCTAAGAGCCCCATGGATTGACAGTTGTTTTCCATCCACGACGTCATGTTTAGCTTTAACTTGGGCCTTGGAAAGATTGGATTTCCTTCCCCTTGATTTTCTTTTCAGATTCTGGGGAGGGGTCAGTCCTATACCACCAAAAGTTCCTGAGGATGAGGGTTTATTATCAAGGGATCTGAGGTTATAGTGACATAGGGGAGGGGCGGGGATGAGATTTGGTTCCTCACAAGGATCATCTTCACGATTCAAATCTAAGGAAGGGATGGCATCCGAAATGTTTTCTACACAATTATCCACATAATTTTCATCATGAAAGTCCGCAGGAATGTAATTTTTAATGTGTGATCCAAGAATCAAGCAAGCATCTTTTATTTCGGAAATAGGATAAGATGTGTTACTTGAATCTAGACACATACCCTTTAAGTCCTCGCTTGGATAGGATTTTGAATGGCTGCCACTTCTTTGTTGAGCTCCTGGATTGTTGCTTCGTTCCCCGGCTCGACTTCTGGTTCTTTATTCCTGACCGGAGCGATTTAGTTAGCTTCCTCCGATGCCTTCCCCTCCTGAGGGGTATCCACCTCCATATCCCCTTCGAATTGAAGGACTGGTGGCTCTAGCCTCTGGAGAAACTAATTTGGAGTGGCTTTCTTCTCTGACTGAGTAGCCGACCTCTGATATCTTCTATGGCGCCTCCCCAACGGGCAGTCCCTGGCCAAATGTCCATATGCATGGCATCTATGGCATCTAAAAGGCAGATGCTCATAGTCCGGGATCTGTTCAAAAGCATACTCTTTGTACTGTATATTAATTTTCTCTGCTAGTCCTCCACGAGGGTTTAGATTGACCAGAATCCTCGCCATGGCTTTGTTCTGGTTTGCAAGAAGGACATATCCGCTTCCAGGTAGGTACCCAACTTGTTTCCTATTGACTTGAATACTGATTCTTCCCACAGGAAAGGGGGCAGCCCCGGTGCCCAAACCCATACTGGAAAGACATCCGTTTTCTCATGCATCGCGTCAAACAATGGACTCCATTTTTTTAAAAGAACAAGGATATTTCTTAAAGCCCAGTTCCTTTCTACAACCCAATCTGCTACTTCCTTGTTCTCAAAACGCACCATGAACCAGCGTTTTGCTAAGACCGATATCTTGAAACTTCTAATAAGTTTTGATTTCCAATTTTGTTCTCCCCGTGATTGGATGAAGGTGGAAGAGTATTTTTTCCCTCTCGCCCTACCTACCAGGGTGCATTCTGCCACTTCCAGCGCCTCTTCTATCTTCACATCCATTCCAAGAACCAAATTTTATTCTAAGTCCTTCGAGTTAATCGGCCTCTACTTCTTTCTTTTTTCTCCTGTCTTCCTGATCCCATAACCTTCCTCCCTTATTGGCTCACCCGCCTCATTCCTATCTTGTTGTTCCTGCTTGTGCCTCTCCAGAGATGGGCTCCTTGGTACATTGGGGCCAGATAACGATTTGCTGCCTGGTGCATTTCCTTATCCCGATAGAAGACAATTTGCTTCCGGTTCTTCAAATGCTGGTCCTGATTTGAGGTTTTGTGGTTCCAAGTTTCCTTCATGGCCATCGTCCTTCCTATCTTCGATCCTATTGGGGCTTACCAGTTCTTTGGCAAGGGAAACCCTGGTGACTGCCGACGCCCTTCCAAAACCCCCATCAAATCTTAACCCTACTGACGCTCCAAAATTTACAATGTCCTTTAGACCTCCTGAGAGAACAGGGCCGATAGGGAAGAGCTTACCTTTGTTTTCTGGGAGATGGGGTAAACTTGCATGCAATATGATTTCCTCCCGCCTGCTTATCTGCTGCAAACCCTGGTTGCCGTGGTGGCCTGACCCGTTCCCTGCCGAGTTTCCTTCCAACTGGTGCTTGAACAAATTGTTGTTTCTTAACCCTCCCGCAGCGAGAGGACCGATTTCGCGGCTTCCTATTGCTCCAAAATACCATTCCAAGTTCTGAACAGTTGGATCCTTCCCCCAGACCGATAAGATATCCTCCGTAGCTGGGTCTAATTCCACGAATTCGCTAAGGTTAACCATGGTTACTGTAGAGGTTACTAGAACTATTCCCCGGCGTTGAAACTTCTGCAGGTTCGGTGTTGGGTCTACTTTAGTAAAAAATGCCAGCACATAGTTTTCATCCTTATTTTTACGCAGTGTAAAACCCTTGTTCAAAAACATTTAACTCCGTCTGATCCCCAGCTGTCCTCCTCGTGATCTAAACCGCCACCTGCCCTGCTGTCGCTTTTGCTGTCCTCCGGTGTACTGACCGACTGCATCATCGGGTATGGCTATCATTCCTGTAGAGATCTAGGCCCTCGGCCTACCCGGCCCTAGGTCCGGCCTGCGCCCCTACGCCCGCTCCTCCATCCAAATATAATGTACATTTCATAACATAATATTATAAGAATTATATTAAATTAATTATATTATTATTATTATTATATTTAAATTCACATTATTCTATATATAGACATACCAACAAAGATTGATGTGAATTTGATTTCTTAAATATCAAGATATTTATGTATCTTTTTTTAAATATAAATTAAATTAATTCAAATTAATTTTGATATTAATTCTAATACAATTATAGTTATATTTTTGCCAATCACAATAATATACATTGTAATCCTTCTCAACTCATAGGAAAGTCATTTTTGAAAGCTCAAATCACACTCTTAAAAAATAAAATGAATTTGTAGCATCATAATCTAGGATCACATGTCATTAGTATTTGCGTGTATTTTGCAAACAAACTTTGCTAAGTAGATATTTGCTTTACTAATTGAACATGTTCAACGTTCTTTTGGTGCTCCCTATTGTGTAGAGATGTCAATTGTCTGATATCTAATCCATTATCTAATATCTAATACTTACTTTCTATGTAAAGTTCATAGCTTTATAAATAACTGTCAAGGTCACATGTGTATCTTTTTACTAAGGGGCACGCACAAGCTACATGTAGCACTTGTTATCTTCTCAAGATTGCTATTCTATTTTGAAAATGTGTCTATTATTAGTCCTTGTCAAAGTTATCAAATATTATTTTCTTTAGGGAAAGATAGGTGTTTCGGAGATTTGGGGATCCGTCAAATTTTTTGGAGATGAATTAGAACTAGTCTACAATATTGAGTAGGCAATTGATAAAATGCAGGCAAAGTTAGAAGATAAAGCCTAGATTGCCACTAAATTTGTAAAGTACCTCAACATAAAAAATAGAGAACATCTGAGAATTCTAAGTGTGGAAAACATAACATATGTTATCATGCAGGTTAATAAGGTTGGAACTAAGAGAAATCTTGTATAATGGACACAAGATAAATGTAGGCTTATTAAAAAAAAGGTTGATTTATTTAATTCCAAATTTAACGTTTTAAAGGAAATGGGTATGTCGTCGTGTTGGGATTAGGGTGGTCGATTAATGTCTTTAGATGCATATAGAGAAGCTTTATTAAGAACCAAGGTGGATTGCAAGAAATTTTCAAACATAAGTGGAATGTTGAATGGGTCGTCTATAGTAGATAAGTTGATAGACGTTTTCTACTTTCAATTTCAAGTAAAATGATATTTTAAGCTACTCCAACATATCAAAAGTACACATATATGGATATTGCATACAGGAAAACGATGTCATATACTATCCAATCAGGTCAAGTGGTTGTCTAAATTCCCCCCTCAATCTTTTTTATTCCATTAATAAAATTTAGCTGGAAAAAGGGACAAGTGGACAAAAACTATTGGACATTGGTAAATAGTTTCTATTTTTATTAGTTTGTTCCTAGAAAGTTGCTTTTGCAACAATAATCTATTTTAATAATTCTATATATAAAATCAAATAGAACTCGAAAAAATTCTTAGAGAGATTGTATTGTTGTATCCGAGGACAATATGCTACAATTTTTTATCAAGAGATTCTCATTTGAGTGATTGGTAGTGTGTAATCTCTTGTATTTGTTTTCCTTTGTAAGTTTTACATCTTGTTTTCATCTCTATAATTAACTCAAGTTATATGAGATGTCTCTGAGAGGCTAAATTGAAAATGAATTTCCCTAACTTCTAGAAATGTTATGTTATAAACAAAGATTTATGGCAGAATCAATTTGGTTTTATCATACCTCTCAATGAATGGTTAGATTATTGTCGATATTTCATATAATTGAAGTTTTTGCTATGATATATAAACATTGGAATATTATTCCTCTGCATTTTCTACAATAGCAGGTGTCAAAGCATTCCTTGAATGCTACAAAGTCTATTATACACTTTCCTTTTCTTTTGCCACCACAATCAACCTAAACAATTACTTGTCTCAGTTGGACGTTAGCCTATTGATTGGAAATATCGAAGGTATTGTCTTGCAGTCCATAAAACAATAAAATATTTGAACCATAACTTTTATTTCAAAACCATTACTTGTGCATTTACATAATTTTCAAACCACAAACTATCTTAATCATACAACATCAAATTGGCACCATTGTCGAGGAACAAGGGAATGAAGATATTTTTCCTAGGGACAATGACTATACCTTTCCCTTGGTGGAAAAAAGGGAATTGGTTGGTTGATATCTTTCACATGGTGAACTTCGTTGTATGAACCTTGGTATCTCAAAGGAATTTTACAAGGAGTGACCCTGATCCTGAAGAGATATTTTTCCTCTCTTATCTTGAGAGATTAATCAGATAAACAAATCTTAGATGAAGACAAGAAGCCATTTCTTCAGTTACTTCTCAAGAATTTCTCTCCTTTCCTAAGTATTCCAGAGAAAAAATTAAGAATCATTTCCCCTAAACTAACCCTTAGAGTGCTTTCTCTCTTTGAAAAAGGAGCTTCCCTCCAAATTGCTTTCCTCATCGAATAACTTTAAGCTCTTGAAGAAACATCTCCCACTTTTCTTGAATTAAAGTCACTTGAAGTAAATCCTCAAGAGCCATTTTCATTGTTCTCCCATTCCATCACTCTCCCTGTGTCACAGCAAGGTAAGAAATTAAAACTAACAATTCCCCTTAAAGGTGCAAAGATACACCGAAGGAATAGAAGATTTGGAACATCATCTAAAAAACTAAATAGCTAAATATAAAAACTCATATAGAATAAATATTATGTAAATATTATTTGAAAAAAAATTGAGATATACGAAACGTATGACTGGCACAACTTGGTGTAGAATGTATTGTATTGAGATAAATGTTGAAAAATGGCAACAAGAAATTGCTAAAAATAGAAGTGCTAAAAATAGTAGTTTGGGCACCGGTGCTGGATTAGGCAACGGGGAATGAAAATGGAAGTGTTAAAAATAGAAGTTCTATTTTTAGCAATTCAAGTTGGATTCCTATTTTTAGACAGTCCCTGGTCTAAAATAGGAAGTAAAGTTCGAATTTGGTCTTACCAACAGTTTGAATATTAATTAATTAATTCTCCATGAGTTAATTAGTTAAGGAAAATCAAACTTGAAGTCTTTGTGAGAACATGCAATAATTTCTCCACTGATTGGGGAATGTGTCCTTGATTTGCTCCATTGATTGAGGAATTAAGGATGAGTTTTATATTGAGAGGATCAGTTGACTTAGTTTGACTTAGTCAAGTTTAGTTAGATTAATTTAACAAGTTGTTAAATTAATGAGATATAGTTTGTTGATGCTTGCATGCATGTGACAACTGTTATTTTCAAATAACTGAGTATTCTCTCATGGATAACTGATGCATGTCAGTTCAGGCAAAGACCCAGTTGAGATCAGAGAAGGGACAATGTACTATCAATTGGATGAATATTTTTCCTATAAAGGAAGCCCATCCATGATGAGGATTGATCTCCTTCAGGTTTATGCAGTTATTTTAGAGGTTTGTGTTGTGTGTGAGGTGAGAATCACACAGGTTGCAGCTGGAGGACCCAGGAAAAATTGTGCATAGAAATAGGAGGTTGGGAGGGCAGAGGAGAAGGTTTGTGAGAAGCCTTTGACTGTCTATGAGCAGTAGAGGGATTATACTAAGAGCTGGATAGCTTCTGAGCTAAGGCTTTGTGTCATCCAAACATATTTCCACTTGTATGATAATACAAAGATGGGGTTTTAGGATGGTGCTTTCCCCTAGTTATATCTTCTGTGTTATGTGTGTTTGATTTCTCCATATCAGTTATATGTGTTCTTATTGATGTTGCTCATGTTCAGTTAAGATTCTGCTAAATTGGTTGTAGAAGTAGATCTAGTATTATGCTTTAGTACATTGCATATATCAGTTGATCTATAGGTGGTGAAATTTCTACATGGTATCAGAGCTAGCTGATTTGTAGAAAAATTCTACAAAATTCTACATGGTATCGGAGCACTAGTGATCAAGGAAGAACAATATACAAGAAGAGGAGATTTCAAAGTTTTGAGTTTTGGGCTGAGAGTTTGCAGAGCAGATCTGAAAATTTATGTACAAAATTTTCATAAACAAATAATAGATTTGGATTCCTTGCAGAAAAATACCCCAAAAAAAAGGGCTAAATCGGAGTTCGTAGGAGGGAGATATCACTGATTTAAAATCAGCTCTTTTTCCAAAAAAAATCGTGATGGCGGGAAATATAAAACAGATTGGTGTGCTAGCCAAGAACCTGTATGCACTAGAGGTACAAGATGCATGCAAAGCCTTGAGGAGCAAGGCAAATGTTAGATACTTGGTGGTTGAGAGGGAAAGTAAATTACCTCTCAACATGCAGCGCTAGAAGAAGTCTCAGACAATTGTGGAGGAGCCACAATTGGTGCAGCAACTTTAGGAGGTTGTGGAGCAACCACAACTAGAGAAGCTGAGAGGAGATCGAGTAGAGACATCTACTCATGCAAAGACCTCTAGTAGGGGGAAACTTCAAGCCAGGTGGGCAGAGGGATCACATGCAGCATACCTCCAGGTAGGAGGTGGGGCGATGTAGAGTGATCATCCCAAGGAGGAGGGGCAGGATCCTTGAGGTACCCAACCTCTTGGATGAGACCTTGCTATGGGAACCCCGATGTGGAGTAGTAGGAATTGATTGATTAGGTAGAGACAGATGCAGATGGAGCGACAGAGAGAGCTACAGTGCAGGGAATCCCAGTACAGCGCAGAGCATGTAGGCTGCAATAATGTGAGAGGCACAAGTGTGTTGCACAGTGCAGGGTGGCACAGAGAAGGGTGCAATAGTGCGAGATGCATGGAGATGTTGCAGTAGCACAGAGGTCAGAGAAGGCACACTTGTCAGCAGTGGGTAGAGCTTCAGCATCAAAGTATGTTTCTAGCCCAACAAAGAGGTCAGTTGGGAATTTTTTTGTTCCGAGAGTTGCTAGAGCAACCACACTTGGTAGATGTGTTGCATGTAGAACATTCCAGAGGTACATGATCAGGTTCGAGAGGAAGCATTTCTTGTTGAGAGGGAGTATTGAAAAATTGCAACAAGAAATTGCTAAAAATAGAAGTGCTAAAAATGACACTGCTAAAAATAGCAGTTTGGGCATCGGTGCTGGATTGGGCAACAGGGAATGAAAAATGGAAGTGCTAAAAATAGAAGTTCTATTTTTAGCAATTCAAGTTGGATTCCTATTTTTAGACAGTCCCTGGTCTAAAATAGGAAGTAAAATTCGAATTTGGTCTTACCAGCAATTTGAATATTAATTAATTAATTCTCCGTGAGTTAATTAGTCAAGGAAAATCAAACTTGAAGTCTTTGTGAGAACATGCAATAATTTCTCCATTGATTGGGGAATGTGTCCTTGATTTGCTCCATTGATTGAGGAATTAAGGGTGAGTTCTATATTGAGAGGATCAGTTGACTTAGTTTAACTTAATCAAGTTCAGTTAGATTAATTTAACAAGTTGTTAAATTAATGAGATACAGTTTGTTGATGCTTGCATGCATGTGACAACTGTTATTTTCAGATAACTGAGTATTCTCTCATGGATAATTGATGCATGTCAGTTCAGACAGAGACCCAATTGAGATCAGAGAAGGGACAATGTACTATCAGTTGGATGAATATTTTTCCTATAAAGGAAGCTCATCCATGATGAGGATTGATCTCCTTCAGGTTTGTGCAGTTATTTTAGAGGTCAGTGTTGTGTGTGAGGTGAGAATCACACAGGTTGCAGCTGGAGGACACAGGAAAAACTATGCATAGAAATAGGAGTCTTGGAAGACAGAAGAGAAGGTTTGTGAAAAGCCTTTGACTGTCTATGAGTAGCAGAGGGATTGTACTAAGAGTTGGATGGCTTCCGAGCTAAGGCTTTGTGTAATCCGGACATATTTCCACTTGTATGATAATACAGAGATGGGGTTTTAGGCTGGTGCTTTCCCCTAGTTATATCTTCTGTGTTATGTGTGTTTGATTTCTCCATATTAGTTATATGTGTTCTTATTGATGTTGCTCATGTTCGATTAAGCTTCCGCTAAATTGGTTGTAGAAGTAGATCTAGTATTATGCTTTAGTGCATTGCATATATCAGTTTGATCTACAGATGGTGAAATTTCTACATGGTATCAGAGATAGATGATTCGTAGAAAAATTCTACATGGTATCAGAGCTAGTTGATGTGTAGAAAATTTCTACAAAATTCTACAATACAGTGGATTCAATGAATGACAAATATATCTAGCAAATAATGTTAACCTTATTGCAAAGTGAAAACCTAAGAATCAACCAAGTTTCATTGATTTGCAGCGACAAAATTTTTAGTGAGGATCACTGCTTTCATTTTCACCATGCTAAGGATTTAGATAATGTATATTTAATAGTGGATCAACTTAATCTTGGATTTATTATGTTGCACTACTCTTGCACACCACTAGATTTTGGGATGGCTAGATGCATCAATCCTCTCCAAAAAACATTAGATCTTCCACACCTAACAACTCTAGTATCTCATTGCATTGGCGAATAAAAAGTCTTCGAAGATGGTAGTGATTCTTACCTCCTCTATTTATTTACACTAGCTATTGTCTAGTTGTTCCAAAACTCAAGTAACAAAACGAAAATGACGACATTACCAACAAAGGGTGTCAAATTCATACGACTCCAAATTGCCGACAACATTACTGACACATATTTTAAATTTGTAGAGAGAAAACATTTTTTTATTTAATAAAACTATTTTATAATATAATTCAATGCAAAATTCTCCAGCCCAAGCATCGGGAATGATGCCCACTATTGAATGCATGCACATATGTTCTACCAAACCAATGTAAGTTCCATGAGGTAAGCCCACTGTTCAAAACCTATGCATGAGCTCAAACTATTGACATGCCTTGTTCCAAGTGTGTCACACTCGACTAGATGCCTTTTCTCCACCACATGGTGTCGCCAGTCTTGAATTCTACCACGACGTGAGATCGATCTTCATCGAGGTCCTAGAGCCTAATGAATTATTCCCCAAGCCACATAATGTGTCCTCTTGTGAGATTCCACTAATCTAAATCTAGTCAACAATACTTCATAAATCAGGCTAACGTTCTTATTACAAGAAAAACACAAAAATTGTTAGATTATGAAAAGCAACCTTCTACTTCATTGGTTGCTTAGGTGTTGATGGAAATGTGTCTTGCAACATTTGGTTATGCTTATAGTAAGATAATTGATGGAAAATTACACTGTTTAATACCTAAATGACCACGAAAATAAAAATAAAAAAATGGTAAATTTATTCTTAATTAGAAAAACTAATCATAGATATGTGTTAAAACGATTCTTAATATGAAATATCATTATCACTATTTATAGGAAAGCTTCATTATCTAAAATGGTCCATTCCACTTTTCACATATATTTTATTTTTAATAAATCTACATTGAAAGAAAATATTTTCAATATTTATTTTCAACATAACACAAATCCTATGCACACATTTTTAAATATGTTTTCAAATCCTCAAACTCATAAAACTAGAAAAAATTATGACGAATCATCCTCAAGTATATAGACAATTTTTTACTTAATAAATATTGTAAAGAAACAACAAGAAATTTTGACATGCATTAGCCATGGAAGGATAGGTCAACTCATCATATGAGTGACACTTGTTTCACACAAGGTTCGATATTTAGTGTTAGAATGTGAAGCAATGATATTTCAAATAAATTAATCTTATGAGCCCTTAACTACAATGCCTTGAGTGATATTCTAAATATTTTAGGGAAAACATCCCAATCAAATATTATCCTAGACGCTTACTTTGATCACAATCACATTGGGACATAATATGAGTGGAGCTGACAATTGTTATATGTGATACTTTTTACACATGGAAAGAAACAATGACAACTCATACATCCCATGTGGCTAAACCCTAACCAAGTCTAGGCTTCTTGTCTGCCCAGAAAAGTATATGCTTGAAGAAATGATTGAATTTATCAATCTTAACATACATAGATGCAGGATATGCAATGGGCCAAAAAGTTCCTTACAAAGGGAAGACATGGATAATCGACAATGAGCCCAATGTCCTTATACAATGAACTCTAAGAGTGTAGAAATAACTATGCAGAATCCAATTTATGGAATGTAAATAGAAATGGCACAATGATTTCTTATGGAATTCATCAGCTCTATACGTGCTGGGAGGAACGGGTGTGATGCTAACACTCATACTCTTTGCACTCATCATTATTGCATTCTCTTACTTGAAGAAGAAGCACGCTCTTCATATTATCAACTCTAATTTTCTAACATCCATTACAATAGATCACTAGTGTGGTGGGAAGAACGAGTTTACGACTTTTGATGATAAGGAGAAGGAATTTATTTTGAATACTCAATATACAATTTCTCACCACATAAATCTTCAGACTTAAATCCTCGTTTTCAAGTTTACAAAAAATCATTCATTCATATGTAATAGTACCAAATCATTCATTTATATGTATAGAGCAATAACTTAAATACCAACCATGGTCTTTAAATGGCCCCTCCTAGCCTTATTTATACATTATGTGACATAAAAAATAAAATGATACATGATCTGACATAAAGAAATTATATTAATGTTTGCTTAGGCAAATAGAGAAGTTCTGCAACTTCACCCCACGCTTAATTTGAGAAATTTCACCTTGCTTCAATAAAGCGGCTAGTGTCGACTGTAGGACGAGTTCAGCATAATAAGGACTCTCGCTCTTGTCCCTCTTGCCATTGCTCACATCTTTGAACTCTACCATGAGCTTGTCCCATTTTTATTTACACTGCTTCCGATGTCACTTAATACCCTACGCCGCCAAAAACTTAGCAAGCTCTTCCCACAAAGCGGCCTGCCGAGCCGACTTTGCAAATCTCGACTCCATATCTACACTTAATTTAATTAGTCATAGAAATCTCAGCTTTAGTATCATATCATGGCATTGGAAATATGACTAAGGTGATAGGGTCAGTATTGGAGGCTCCCGCGCTTAAGCTTCAGAATGGAGGTCGAGCTCGGTAGGTTACTCTAGACCAGGAAAATGGACAATGGAACCTATTGAGTAGCCATGTTTTTTTATGGAGAATGGATTGAAAGATGGGGTTTCATACACTTCAGCTGGAGTAAGCCTTTGCCACAACTAATCAACCTGTTGCAAATGCTCAAATTTTCCTAAATAAAAATATGTGAAGGCATTGGAGTGAGCATGAATCAAACTCCCATATTAATGTGCAAAGAGGAGCAAAAGGTCAGTTGCAAATTCTAATATGCGTCGTGGAGGATAAGCATGAGGGCTACAATACTCTCAAGTTTATTACCGAAATAGCTATTGGATTGGTCACTCAATGTTGTATGTTTGAGCATTCACTCAATGTTGTCTATTTGAGCATGTCAAGAAGGGCTACATCTCAATATTTGGTTAATTTGCCGTTGAAAATGAATGCAAAATTTGGTGGAAGAAATCTTCTCTTGTTACCACGATTTGGTTCAAAGGTGGCATTCTAGCACTGTTTATAGACTCCGACTTGTCATCAAAATCAACATCTATTATAATTCAAGTAGATGTGCCTAATAGTAGATTTCCTGCCGTATCATATTCATGTCTGATAAACCTTGGATTCCCTTGGTGAAGGAAATCAAGGGTCATCTCAATAGAATTCCTCTGGCCTATTGGTAGCAATAGAAGATGAAATGGCATGGAATGGCTCATGGTGTGGTGCTTAAGGGATACCATGGGAGATGGGAGACGTGGTAGATGATGTTGGCACCCATTTGTGTAAATGGAGTTGAGCTAGAAAAGTATCAGCACATGTGGAGATTCGAATTGCAGCGGAGACTCAAATCTGAGGCGTACAAACTCCGACAACACCAGGCACATGCCCAAAAACTATTGAATAGAGAAAGGCGAAAATAGAGTTCATCGATTAGTTGATATGAACAATGTTTACCTAGCTAAGTTCATAGAGGGAACACCTTTGTTGTAATTATATATAAATCCTCTTGCTCCGAAGGTAGAGCAAGCTTTACAAGCACAAGCTTCTCAATATCTCCAATCACAACAACAAAGAATGCCACAACATCTACAACAAAAAATGGCCATAGTAGCTAATTTGGTAGCTTCTAGGTATGCCCCTCTTAGGTCACCTTCCAAATTGCATGATTTTTTACTGGGATATTTGAAACATTTACCTAAACATGATAGTGCATGATATATCACTATAGATGAGCATTTGGTTGCTTTCTTAATTTTTTCAAATGATATGGGTGTTGAGCATGATGATGTATATATGTGGCTCCTTGTGAAATCCATTGAAGGGGAGGTTAGAAAAGGATTCACACAATTGGAGGGTGATTCCATTCATCCATGGTAAGGTCTCATAGATACCTTTTTTAAAAGGTGGGATGAGAAAAAGGATAACCTTTGTTATTCACATAGTTTGGTTCTTTGAAGGGGAATGCAAGAGAAAGTATTACCAACTTTATCAAGAGGTTTAATAAGTTATATAACAAAATTTCTCATTGACTTTAAGCCTTCTCCTATAGCTGCAAAAGTTTCTTTTGTTGGAGCTTTTGATCCATATTTTGAATTAATGTGAATAAAAGGGAAATCAAAAACATTATGGGATATGCAGGATGATGCAATCCAAGTTAAGGCTAATTTAGTAGCCTCAAGAAGGTGTAAAGCAAAGGAAAATGCAGGAGAAAGAATAAAGGCCATGGAGGAATTAGACTCTTCAAGGCTGGTTAAAGAAGAGCATGGTCAAAAGATGGAGGAAATGTCCAAAATGATAAGAAATATGTTTAATAAATAACTAGAATTTAAGTAACTCAGTGCCTTAATGCTCGATTAAGGATACAAGGCATCAATTTTTTTATTCTTTACGAGCTTAACAATGAGATCTGTTACCACTTTGTCACATACCTAGTTCCCTTAATGACTTACAGAGGTTACGAGGCACCTAAAATTTTATTTTTCTTTTTACTGTATTGATAATAAACCGTAAAAATTATTGACAATAAGCTCTTATACCACTTTGTCACATACCTCTACTAAATTTATCCCAACCACACTTGCAAAAAGTTGATTTTCATCTCTCATACATTTTTTTAGACACTTCCCATGTAAACCTTTCTTCAAATACATTATATACAACCAATTAAGTAATATTTTTCTTATAAACATTTTGTATGAATTAAGTAAGAAACATTGTTCTGATTCCACTAGTAACATACTAACTAAAATATACGACACAATCACGCAAAATGTGATTTATGTCTTCGAGGTATTTTACCAAATAATTTGTATGCAAATTGTAATTATTATTATCCAATTTTAAGGTCATCGCCAAGCGAGCCACCAAATTGGTGTATGAGACCCCCTTGTTTGTGGGACAAGGGACCCACCTTTGTGCAGTGATTTGATTGCTAAGTCTACAAAGCATACATACTCTACCCCCCTCTGGCTTTGAACCTATGATCTCTTAGGAGGAAACACATGCTCTTAACACACCTTTAGCACATTTACACAAATCGATATATATTAGCTACAACAATACTATCATACAACAATGCTAACATAAAACAACATTATCCCCATCCACAAAATAAAATTTTCATTGGGGCATTTCACCAAAGAGATGTATGCAATGAATCATTAAACCATTTAGGCATTTCTTCAAACACTTCGCATGCAAACTAATATAGAAACATCCTCAAATCATATCTCCTAAATTATAGCAGTCCAAGTTCTGATAATTGAACTAAATGATTAGTGGGAGTTCCCCTCAATATGATCGAAATTTAAGCCTTTGAAACCTCCCAAATGAGAACTTATAGCAAAAACTCCAACATGACATGTTTGATGCATGATTTTAGGGGCATTCAAGAAGCTCAACTTCCTCTAATCATATCTTCTAAAATATCATGACCTAAGATTTGAAAGTTGGAAAATGATGATCATTGGGATATCCCCTCACCACGGTCCAAGTTTCAACTTTTGAAACCTCCAAAAAGAAAAATTATAACATAAATGGCCACATGACCTATTTAATGCACGATTTTAGGAGTATCTAGGAAGCTTGATTTCCTCTAATCATATCTCCTAAAATATCATGACCCAATATCTAAAAGTTGGACTAGATGATTAGTAGGATTTCCCCTCACTATGGTCCAAGTTTCAACTTTTCCAACCTCCCATAAGAATAGTTATAGTAGAAGTGTCAACATTGTTGGAAAATTCAAAGTGGTAACTTATTAAATCAATTTTTCTTTACCTTAATATTTTCTTGTGAACTTAGTTAGCCTTCTTGTGTCTTTATTTAGATATTTTCATCAAACAGATATCAATAACAAAAACAACAATAACAAAGGACAAAAAAGTTAGGCTCTTAGCTAGGGCAAAACCCATCCAAGGGGAAACCCGGTAAACTCTTCTCTTATTATAGAATGTGCTTCCAATGAGACAACAAAGACCTAATCCTAGACCAACTCATTCTCCAAGTACCAAGTCAACCCTTACAACAAGCTTTTTCTTGATATAGCACAAACCAACTTCAACCTCCTAGCTTCAATATTACTTCTTCGGTATGCAACTTTGACCCTTAAAGTTACAAAAACCTTAACCCAACCTCCTCTTGAGACCTTCCTTGAGCAAGACAGATCCAACCAAGCTCAATGAGGTCATTATAGAGTAATTCTACATTCCTTCAACAAGATACTACACTTCGTCCTACTACAACTTGGATGTGCAATTTCAGCCCCTTCTATAGCTGCAAAAACCCTAGTTTTCGCATGTGTGAGAGAGAGAGCCCAAAAATAGAATTTTCCTTATCTTCTTAGGTTCCTTTTTCTTTCTAGACCTTTCGCTCCTTCTGTTGGATACCTATACCAATAGGTTTCATATTTCATGATTGGATATCAAAAGTCCAAATATGCTCTGCTTTGATAAAGGCAAAGATCCCATATTTTCCTAAGAAGACAATGCCTGTACCAGTTTTGATAAGAACTCAATTTTTGATGGGTGGCCCAACAGTCTAATCTGGATCATGCCATGTTTTCAATTTCCTTGTTGTAGAATAGAGAATGATATCTGTCCAAACTATTTAATCTTGGCAGATCAGTAGATAGGTAGAGAAACAAAGGTTCCCAACTGCCTAATCTGGGACCTTGGAAGGAATAAGGATTGCATTAGATAGGGAATGTGAGAAAAAGCCAATAAAAAGAAAAGGAATTCAAAGGGTTTGCAAGTCCAAGTGCACCCTCCAAGAGGGAACAAAAAATGCTAGGAGAAACTAGTTGGGTAGGTAGATGGGGTTGCAGAAATGGTGTCTCTTTCAAAATCAAAGTTGCTGAAACATCTACAGGAAGAGCAGCACTCTGGAGCATGACTAATTCCCTTGTTCTCATTTGTACA
>APFE031385460.1:0-12404 GCA_000404065.3 Pinus taeda
CTGACCTTGTTCCTTTAGGGAGTGAAGCAACACTTTTAGGGACTAGGAGCCTTTGGTTTATAGACATTTATGATTGGGGTTGCAGTGCCCAAAAATGTCTATAACAAACTCCAAAATTCAACTCACCTGGACTTCAAATTTCATAACTCCAAAATTCACAAACACCAAAAATTTAGGCCTATGGAAACCCCAAATTTGGTTCTATTTGAACCTCAAATTTATTTCCTAATAAAACACCAAATTTCACACAAACACCAAATTTTGATCTGCACAACTGAACATCAAAATTTGTGCCATCACATTTGTAGGTTTAGTGAACACCAAAATTTCAAGGAATGCGTTTGAATGCCAAAATTTGGCTCGCACCTAATAGAATGTCATGTATGTGGAGAGGAACATTCAATGAATAAGTCTTGAAGCACTTCGGCTCACATGTCTGCATGTTTGGTAAGGTAAAGCACTTGTTTTTTCCTCTATGTAACTCATTGTGGAGCCTTATTTGATTAACGCAATCAAACATTATCTCCTCTTAAATTCCTTGCTACTTGTTCCAATTAACTTTTTATCTAATCCAACTCCTCCCAAGTACATATATATTATTTTTTTGCCGGCCTCACCCAACCAAAATGTGACACTACCTTTCACTTGACCAATGTTCCAACTTCAACCAATTGGCTATCTCACCCTTGGCATGCATGGTAACATTTCTTCCAACCAACCTACTCTTCTAACGCTAATGCTTGCATGTTTGGTTGAATAGTTCAACTCACTATGCAAGTGCATTCATGCCCTGCCTGTTATTCCGATGATGAGTTCATGCACCAAACTAACCTCTTTGACTCATTTGGCATGTGTGCACACACACACACTTATCTTGTCTAACCAACCTAAACTCTTCTACAATGGCTAGCCCATGGGTTGGTCACACCTCATCGCATGAATCACCCATTTCATGATATTGGAACACCAAATTATGGGAGTTTAGTTCCACATTGTCTCATGCAAGGACCCTATTGATTGTCTAGGTACACTGATAACATGCAATATTGCATCAAAACCTGCATGACACCCAAATCCTCCCTCGTATTCTTGAGCACTCTCACATGATCAATGTGACTAAATATTTGAGGGACTTTCATACTCCTCCACACAAAATCATTTTCATCCTCATAAATCCTCCACTCTGCAAGCTTGAACCTACAAGTCACCCATCAAAGTCTCCATGGAAGGCCATCACCAAGTCTCCAAAACCTATTCAATCTAATTTATTCATCCACAATAGGAAGCTCCAAATTCTCATGTCATAATCTTCATCAATCACAGCACGTCACAACCATCCATATGGCCATGTTCCCAAACTAGCCATATAAACTTGAAAGGACACCTTCCTCCCAATTTTTTTTGTAATGTCTCATGATGCAACTGTGATCATACTAAATTCACTTCCTTTCACAGTCAATGTTGTCACTACTACAAAAAATACTCACTCTACTACAACATGACAAGAAAATCTAAGCAAAGAGTTGTCACAACTCTTGCTCCCATACTCCAACCAACTTAGGCATGTATAGGCACATTGGTATCCCTCATGTTTTTAACTGACTAGATGATCATTCCAACCATCATGTCCAACTCATTAAAATGCACATCCTCATGTTGTCCTTGTTTATGGATGCACTCTCATCACATTTCTGAACCTTAGTTATTTTCGTCGTTGTCCAAACACCATCAAGAAGTCCCTTGGCAAGTATCGTTCCTCTAGATTGTCATGAATATTCTAACTTTAGTCTGCAACCTTGTCCATATGAACATCATCTTAAACCAATGCATCTTAGCCCTAAAAGCCTACAAATACTCTTCGAAACGAAGTTTGTTTGATAACTCCACTATATACTCCATATTAAAGTCTCATAAAGAGATCTGACACTCGCATGGATTCCATCTACAAAATCTCACAAAATATACCATACAATAATTTGATGTCACATTGGTGGCCACAACTACATCATCCACAACTCTTAGTGTGCCTCCAATCTTGCTTGGTGTAGATGCCACCAACACACTCAAGAACGTGTCTCCACTCATCTCTCTATGCCAAATGGGTCATTAAATTTCTCTATGTTCTCTTCCTCAAGAGAGTACCTTAGTGTAAAAATAGCCTCTAAATCTCTCCATACTCTCCTCATTGGGAATGTACATTCATTCCAAGATCTCCATCAGCTCCAATTGTTGTCACCACAACCATAGGGTCATCCATATCTCCAAGCTAGCTCAAGAACATCTCACCTCTTCTAATGTCTCATATTAAAGGTCAGTGAACATCCCCTAGTCACTTGCACTATGGCTTACTCATATTGATCATCTATCGATAGATCTCCTCACCCTTTCTCTACTATCTATATCTCATGGAATGGAATAATCATACTCCTCAACCATACCACTCTCTAATCATTGTTGTAATGGTTTAAGTCCTCATGAATCAACCAAACTACTTCTCAAGTGTCTCCTCACCAAGCCCTCACCATAGATGTAACCAAATCTTCCCAATTTCCCCATTAAATCCATGTGAACTTTTGATCTCAAGCTATCTCTCCATACATTATCAAGACTTCTCCAAAGTGGCACATCTCATTCCAAGAAAGCCCCAAATGAGTTGTAATTGGTCTATCTAGGTGTCCTAGTTCTTTGCCCTAGGAAACTAAAGAAGTATGAAATCTCTTAAGACAACATACCTCCTCATGAAGGATCCATGTTCACATCCACAAATACTCACTCGTTGCCTCAAACCTCTCTTTCCCAAGTCAACAATAATCTATATATGTTGATCATCCTCTCAACTATCCCATGTCTCCAATAATGTCTCCACCCCCCTAGCTACCTCTACCCATTGAGCCACTAAGTTCTCACATCCACTCTTATGTCCAACTAGATCTACTCAATTGACTCCCTCTATCCATTGTCATTGATGCTCTCAAATCATAATGAAGTTCCTTGATGAATATTATCCATCTCATGGAAATCTACAATCAAACTACTATGCCCTTCCACTCAGTGTGCTACTCCACCTAGACGACTTCAATCCTCAAGTAATAGTGAACACTTCATTAATTTACATCTCTTGGCCAACCACAACTCATCTCTCACAAGTATACCTCATCCCTTTCCCTTATCCAAGGCATCTACTTATTTTCCATTTGACCCCTAGTCTTAGGTAAGTGGATTCATTTGTGTAAGTTCAATATAGGAATCCATATGTATAGCTAATCTATATGATAAGGAGGGGTAGGCATATTCCTATAGACAATGTTATGCCCTTTGGTATTTTTAATGTACCATACACCTTTCATAGCCTCATGAATTGCAAATTTCAAACCCTTCTACTCCATTTATTTCTTGATATTATTTTATTACATCTTGATATGCAACAAACTTAGGTAGGACATATGGAACATTTGGATCAAGCCTTACAACTGCTCTAAAATCACTAGTTGTTCCTAAAGCAATCTAAATGTGCTTGTAGTTATTTAGAATTTGAATATTTTTGACAAATTATTAGTGGGGAGGGTACATGTGTTGATCCTAAGAATATTGAGTTAATAAAATGTTGGCTTTATCCAAGGATCCACAAATTTTTGCATGGATTTTTGGGTCTCATGAGTTACCAGTGGAAGTTTCTCCAAAACTATGGTAAAATTGTAGCTCCTCTCACTAGCTTAGTCAAAAGAAATTCCTTCAATTGGACTAAGGATGTTGATTGTGGTTTTCAAGATTTAAAATATGATGTGTACGACACTAGTCCTCACTCTACCTGGCTCTAATAAGACTTTCATTTTAGATTTGATGCCCCTGGAAAAGTTATTAAGGTTGTGTTAGTGCAAAAGGGACCCCCACTTGCCTTCACTAGTAAGAAATTATGTGATAGAAACATGGGAAAATCCATCTATGAGAAGGGAAATGTTGGTTATTTATAATGTAGTTGATATTCAAAATCCTTCCTTACTAGGGCATCATTTCTAAATTAAAATAGAACATCACAACTTGAAATATTTCATACAATAGAGTTTTTTATCCTTGTAGTAACAAAAGTGGGTCACAAAATGCTAGGCGATGACTATGATATTATATACAAGAAGGAAAAGTAGCATGTGGTCATTAGTTCTCTTTTTAGGAATGATGATGAGGAAGGGTATATTTCCTTTATCCTTCTTAGCTCCCAATTGATTATAAGTGATACATCAAGAATGGTTATTTGATTCCAACATACTGCATATGATTCACTAGATATTAGTCAACTCACAAATAACTGATACATCAATAATTGTCATTCGGTGCCAAGATAATGCATATAATCCACTAGATATAAGTCAACCCACAAACATGCGTGGGTTACGCTTGACAAGATGATAAGATCTCCTATAAAGGACAAACTTTTTTGGTTCATTATTTCTCATTTAAATTCAAAGTGTTATCTAAATTACACTTCTCTAAAATTGTGGGTCATTTTTGGTTTTAGAAAAATTATGATAGGATTAAGTCATTATTCTTTTAAAGGCAAGAATAAATACATCTACACTTTTGTTGAAGAATGTTATACTTTAAACGGACACAAGGGGTAATAGTGAAGCCTCCAAGAGCCTTACAACACTTACCCATTCCTACCACTATGTAGGATGACATTTCTATGGATTTCATTTGGGGTTACCAAAATTGGGTAATAAATCAATGATAATCATAGCCATTCATCATGCCTTACCAAATATGCATGATTATGTAGCTCAAAACACCTGGTGCCTTCATAATACCGCAAGTATTCATTGACAATGTTTTTAGATTACATGGCATGCCTAAATCCATTTTCATTGATTATGATCCCAACATCACTAACAATTTCTAGTAGTAATTGTTTTACCTTTAAGGTAATCAACTGAATCTTAGCACAACATATTGCTCTAAAATCGGTGGCCAAACAAAGTAGTCAACAAAATTTTGGAAGATAATCATTCTTATCTATATAAAAAGGCCCCATGCCTTTAAAGAAATTTAAAGAAATATCAAGAGAAGGGCATATGGCCTTTTTATATAGATAAGAATGTTATTTGTAGGGATTTTTTATATAGATAGAATGATATTCATAGGGATTTTTTCAAAATTAAACTAAGGATTGGAAATATTATTACAAACATTGGCATAACCCAAAAATACCAACATATGATCATCTCCGATATTTAATTAAAGGAACATTCCAAGAAACACCTGAACAACAATAGACAAATGGATATCATTCTTATTTATATAAAAAAACCCTATGCCTATATTCCAAAAGACATATAGTCCCTATTTCTTTAAAAAATATCAAGAGAATGAGAAATTTTAAAGGAAAATATATAACACACTCATATACCAAGCAATTGATTAAGATAGGACTGTTTTCCACTTAATCATAAATAGTGCTCTAAAGACACCACGCCTAAGAAGGCTATGGTACCACAAAATTGAATAAGAAATGTGAAATAACCATACAAGACAAGGTGATTCTTTTTTCTCTACTCACCATTCACTCATAAGTAAAGCTCATTTGATCCTCTTCAATGTGCACATAGAAAGATCCAAGTTAATGTCTATTAACTAGAATATATTTCTTTTTTAATTCTTGGATCTTCTCAAGATTCTTATGACTTCCTATCATGGTTGTTCCATAAAAACATAGTATGAAAGCCTCCCTTTTCAAGGAAAATAATCTCTTTACCTCTCATTTTTATGACCCCAGATATTTTTTTTTTTTTTTTTCAAATTTCCCATTCTTTTCATGCTTGAAATATGGGTAAGAAGAACCCAATCCCAATTTTTTTTAGTTTCAAGATTGTTGAGAAAGCAATATACAACAATATAAAATATGATCGCATAGATCTAAAAAAATATTACATTCATTTCTCATAACTTCTATCATCTATGAACTAAGCTCACATCAACACCATAAATAAAAAAATGAAATTAATGATAAAAAAAAAACAAAATATTAAAAAAAAAATCCACTAACTTTTTTTTAATAAAAATACTCCTATTAAAAAACTAAATATTTTAAATATGAAAACTACACTATTTATAAATATTCAAAATATTCAAACCATATATCTAATAACTCCATCATAATTATTTTTTCTTAAAAACATTTGATTACTGCATATAAATCATAAAATCATAAAATCCAAACCTAAAGATTATTTAATCAAATTAATAATTGCATTTATATGGGAAATACATTAAAGTCAAAATTCTCAGCCGCATTGATTGAATATATCTGATCCGTCAGATCATAAATGGCATTGTATATCGCTGTATTATAGGAATCAACATAACACTCGAAGAGCTTTAAGATTAAAAATAGAAAAAATAAAAAGATTCAACTCATTTTCACTTTACATGGAAGGTGCTTTCAACCTGCTTGAAAGCCCCATGATATTATTTTGATGTTCTAAATCCGAATTTAAAACCCTAAAGGAACGAATCATCGAACCCAATCAACAAATATTGTTACTGTAACGTTCTATACACATATCATAATCGCTTTACTATCACATATCATAACCACTTTGCTATCTGAATAAAAATATCAGAGTAAAACCATATCCTGTTATATGTAAAGTCCTATCAAGCATTCAAACACATGAAATCAAAGAAATTTAAGCGGCAGAGCACAACATAACAATTAACAATACAAGATATACTGAAAATCCCAAGTCTATGTAAATTCAAGTCTTTATTTAGGAGAAGTACAGGTACAGTAGCCTCTGTGGCCCTCCAAAACCATCCATTGGATCTGATGAAACATACATATAATATGATATATTGGACTTATCAGACACCAATGGGAGAGACTACTATTATCTAAGAGACAATATATTGAATCAGGTGTGGCAGCTACAAGTACCACACTGGCAGTTGGGGCCACACTTGCAGTCGTTCTCCAGAGATACATCTGCAGCATGCCTGTTTACACCAAACGCAAATACATTCAATTATCATATCATTCTGAAACCATAGAAATGAAACTTACAACAACTTATACACATAACGCTGTACCCCATCTCATAGCTGGTTTCCACAATGCCGTCCATCTGGAATCCCTTCTTCTTGCTGTGCAACAAAACAATCCAAACATGGAACGAGGTTAGTCCTACCAAGATTCGAACTCATGACGAGAGGCATGAAATTTGAAAGGAAGAAAGAGAAATTGACCGGAATTGGGATGAAAAGACTAGAGAAAAACAAAGTGGACAACATACGGGCACTGGGTTTTGTCGGCGCAGTCACAATTTGCGCAATCGCTCGACATGTTCGCAAGAAAAATGATGAAGAAACAACAACAAACTATTTCACTGGAAACTAGCAAGTTATCAGATACCACTCGCGCTTCTCAATATTGGCGCAGACACCCCTCTATATATAGGGTAGCCCAGCACCCGAGAGAAGTGCAAGTGAGTCACCGACGGTAAACCTGGAATCCTGGTTCCAGGAATAGTTCCAACTTCTAGGGACCCACCTCGAATGTGACGAAGTCGGCCAAGCTCTTCTGAAGGAAAGACAGTGGAGCACGCATCTCATCTTTAGCACGAACGTACGAAGTACTGCGTAAAGGAACGAATCTAACGCCATTATTTGGCTTAAAATAACTGACATGCAAATGGGCAGTAAGCTGTATATGCCCTATTATTTATGTGGTGGTTAAAGTTTCAACTTTCAACATCTTAGTTTATGGCGCGCTTCTAGGAATCAAACATTATTGCGATGGGACATCACCGACGAGTTTCCATTGGACTCCAGTTTCCAGAAAAAGTTCAGTGATTTCATAAAAACATTATTTTTCTAAAGCGATCGGTGGCCGAATCAAACTCAAACAGGATCAGGCTGCATGATGATGCGCAGATTTAGTGGTTTATAGACGGTATGGATCATAATAATAATTATTTTATTCAGGAAGTCATGGTTTCTTAGTTTCGAATCACATTCATAGTCACTGTCACAAGTCGCAACTTCAGATAATAGTGCGTAGCGTCTTTCTTGATCATTGAGCTTTTGATCGTGAAACTTCTGAATTTGAGGTCAGGATGTTTTTATCTGGGTGAGGATGCTTTTGGAGTCTATTTCGTTAAGATTTTGGTTTAAATGGATAAGGGTAAAGACATATTTAAAAATAAATATTTCTATGAAGAAAAGTGATGGGAATAAAAAATTCATAGACAGATTTAATATCAACATCAAATCTTTAGTGGATAAGATCAAAGATGAATACACAATATCAACCTCCAATCTTGAGTGGATAAGATCAAAGATGAATACACATAGCTCAAAGCTTTTGCAACCGATCCTTCGATACCTAAGGGGGATGACCTTTTGGCATCTTGCCCGAGATGTGATGTTTATTTTGATACATGTTTTTATCTCGGAGTTTAATTTCTTTGTAGTTATCTTTTCAATTGAATTAATTTTCTTTTTAAGGGTAAGGGGAAGATGTAATTTAGATTATGGAATTCATTTTTTTTTAATGATAAGGAGAAGATGTCATTTGGATTATGGAATATAGTTATCATTATTATGATTTTAATAAATTTTTAAATAGAAAGTTTATTATTTTTTTAAAAATTTTATTTAGAAAGAAAATAGATAGTTGAAATGGTGATTTATTAATAATATTTATAAAATTCAATAATAAATTTAAAAAAAAAAAAAAAAAATTGATAAATGGTTGAGAATGTTTTTTAATTTAAATAAAACATTAAAATTATTCTTTATCTTAATTTTATAAATTTGAATTAATATAAAATGAGATGGATTAATTGATTTATTAATATTATAATAAAATAAAATTATAAATTTTGAGGGAAAAAAATTGTTATTAGAGTGAGTGATTCCACTTATGTCATTCTCGAGTAACTTTAATTTAACAATCCTATGAAACTATTTAAGATTGTTTTTTATAATAAAGATGAGAAAATATTAAAAGTTTTAGTTCTTAGCTTATTTTTTTAACTTATTATAATAATAAGCAAGATATAACTGTAAACTATAGCATAATAATAATAAAGATATTATTACAAAAACCATTGTTATTTTTAACATACTCACTATAAAAACATTATTAGTCCCTGCCTCCGGCATAGCAGGGACTATAGCGTTCGATCGAATGTTTGACCGGCTATTAATCCATCCGTTGACCCTTTTTTTAATGTTTTCTTGTTTTTTAACCAAAGTTTAATCGTAGCAATTTTGTTCACTTAAATTTTATCCAAAGTTTAAACTCTGAAAGCATTCTACCTCTTATTGGAGGCTTCACGTGGCCCGATGCAAGAAAATTGTGGCAATACCATTTTATCCAAAGTTCTTTCATTTTATATACCGTTGCCAATTTCTTTATATCAAAGTTTTTGCAATTTATTTATATCGCAGCGTTTGAAATATTTTATGCAAAGTTTTTAACCCTCCACTGCATGCCACCTGCATGTTCTTGGGGCCACTTGTCACCTCCTATATCTACTGTCCCGTATTCGTTCCACGCAATAAAAAATACATGCAATATTTGTTCCCTCTGCGTCCCCCTCCATGTTCATGTTAGCCCATTGTTCTGGGTTTCGAATGCAAACCGCCAAGAGAAACCTACGAAGACTGTATAGAACCCACGTCTGCTCTCGCTAGTTGCAATTTCCTTGTTGTTCTTAATCCTCTGCTTTTACTGGTTGCATTTATCTCTTTCTCTCTAGGCACTTCCTGTAGAGATGTAAGACAAATTTATTGGCACTGTTAAATTTCCACTGTTATTTTCTCTGAAACTAGGTTAAGTGCGCTGGTGAGGTTATCACTTCCATGCGAATCAAGAGTTGGCACGGTTAACTTCTTTGCAAAAGGTAAAATTTATGTTCTGAAAATTTATTAGCACTGTTAAATTTCCACTGTTATCTTCTCTACAACTGCGTTAATTGAAGGTTTCTATTTTGTATTTCAGCAATCAATCTCGAAATTTACCCAAATCCATGCTATTGTTAATTAAGAGAGTGGATTCAAACTAGGTGAGTGTTCATGTGCCAATATGGGGTAAGTGTTTTCCAAGACTACATTTTTGTTTCCTCATATCATGACCTCCAAAAACTTACCAAGATTACAATTTTTGTTTTTTGAGACTTCTAATTATGGGCCGATGAGTGTTCAAGTGTTCACAGGCAAATCAATTTTCTCTGTTGTTAGTGTAGAATCCAGGGCTCATTGGATTCATCATTGATGGGCCTCAGAAAGCAATATCCAATGAAGCAAATGCAGTGATGGCCAAACACCAGCTAACTTACCTAAAACGGTTGATTTTGAAGCAAATTCTTTAAATACGGAATGAAAAATTACTTTATTTTCAGATCTAGGGTTAGCTATCAAATTTAATGTAAAATGGAATTAGTGTTAACTAGCAAGTTTAACCTAAAATGGATGGAAAAATATTTCAAACACATTGTTCTAACACCCGCGCATGTTAGCAAATGTTTTAGGTGTTTCAGAGGAACGTGCAGCACAAGCAGCGGCAAAGGTACACTAATTTATGCTACCTTCTCATGTCATCTCTTTTTATATATTTTTTATATATGAAAAGATTGAAATTAAAAAAAACTTTTTCTATAAGTATTAATAAATATATAATAAAAATTACTTACCAGATTATTCTTTTATAAATTATAATATATCTCATAAATTATAAAATATATATTATATGTTTATAAAATTATAGTATATATAATTTATTGAAGTATCAATATATATAAATGGAAGATCATTTACATGACACTCAAAATTTAAAATCAAAATGAATCTATATTACATTCACATGTTTTTTAATGTTTAAATTGTATTTTACTTTTTTATATAATTATAATATATCTCTGGAATTGTAAAAGACATATTATATCTTTATAAAGTCCTAATATATACCATATATAAAATATCAATCAACATATAATAATGCAAATCACTTACAAGACATTTGAGATCTAAAATAAAAATGAATCTATATTGCATTCACATAAAAAAAAATTAAGATTAATTATAATACATCTGAGGAATTGAAAATGCATATTATATCTTTATACCATCATAATCAAGTGTTACTAAATGAAAATCCCTTAAAAAAACACTCCAGATCTAAAATCATAATAAATTTATGCTACATTCACATACCTCTATCTTTTCATCTTCCCTATTTATACCATTATAATGCAGTAAAATGAATATTAAAGCCTTTATAAAACCATATGCATACCACGCATATTACTTCTTTATAGAATCATAATGTATACTGTGCATTGAAATATTCTTAACATAAAGATAGCAACCTGTGCATTGCTATTGGTTAGTGTTTAAGTCATTTTTACTTATTCCAGCTTACAGACAATGAGTTTGCGTGCAACCCTCAAGTAATCTTTTTTGGTCTGAATCCCTGGCAGCCTGGCCATCCTTTCATTGATGATGTGTATACCTCTTGGCCTTCTGGTTGCGACCGGGTAATTATGTGTATATAATTTTTAAACTGTAGCTACAACTTAGAATAGTTATATATTTTTTACACTCGAATATCTCTCTTACTTGCCTACCTGTGTATATGCAGTGTGAGGGTTGCAAACCAACTCGGAGCTGGGATTCCCACTTGGGCTAAATTTTCTGTTGTCTCATTGACATATTCGTTTATTATAGGAATTATAATGTTTATTGTTATTCTGGTTTTCCTTAGCGATCTGGCTTATTCCTCCGTGCAACATGCTGTTGCCAATTTCGGCATTTTATTAGCCTTCACAGCCATCCTCAACTGCATACAATACGTGCTCGTCGATAAGTCTCAAATCATAGTTCTGAGGATTTTTTTACAGGGTAAGTTAGACATACAATGTTTTGAATCCAAAGAGTGTTTTAATGTTAGGGGAGAATTGAACCACAGCTCGCGTCAGATGCACAAACTGTTTTCGTATCAAACTCGCGGTACACGTCTGCCTCATGCGATGGCTCACCAGCATGAAGGTCACGTGTTGTTTTTTCCCTTATAGTGTGGTGTTTGTACGTATGCTTTCTATGTGATATTTTTTTCAATATAAAAAATAAAAATAAAAAACAAAAAAAATCTCTAAACTTTGCAGCATATGGCGTGGTGTTTTCATATCTGCTTTCTATGTAAATTTTTTTTAATATAAAAAATGAAAAAACAAAAAAATATCAATATAGTAAAAGGCTCACAATTTAAATTTAAAAAAAAAATCTCAGTAAAACTGAAAAGTAGTCAAAATCTCTTTAATACATAAATATCTGAAATAATCCCATCTCTATTTTCCAAATTCATTCCTTACTATTTATAACCATCCTTGGCCATTGTCGTCAATATGTGT
>APFE031385470.1:8788-24588 GCA_000404065.3 Pinus taeda
AAAGCACATTAATGTTCAGTATCACTTTGTGAGGGATATGATAGAAGACAAAAAGGTGTTACTGGTAAAGGTGGACACTTTGAAGAATACTACAGATGCATTGACAAAATCTGTGAGCTTAAGAATTTCTCTTGGTGTTGAGAAACAATGGGTGTTTCAGGGTTGGATAAATGGCTAAGCTCTCCTGTGGGCCCCTGTGGAAAGAAAACAACAAGTGGGAGAATGTTGGGTTGTGATATATTCTTTCCACAACTAACCTATGTAGTGAACCAGGGGGTTAGGGGGGGTGAAGCCCCACCTTCGTTGCACCGATTGTGCAACAAGGGGTTCATAGGGGGGGTTTGAGGTGGGAAAGTAGCCCCCCTCTACAGGGTCCGGGGCAGCACCCCGGGAAAAAAAAAATTGGACCCTATATTAGGTTGGGTGGACCTACCCATGGTTTTTGGTCCATTGTTTTGGATAGCATGGTTTTCAGTCCATGGTATTGGATGCTTCAGCATGTATAAATATGTATTGTAACATTGAAAGGAATATAATGAAAAATCAAGCTGGTAGTCCTGGTTTTGGGAACCAGGGGAAAATCTCTGTGTATATGTGTTTTATGTGTTATGCTGTCGTATTGTTTATTTTCTATGTTTTAGAATTTGTATGTAGGTAATTTCTGTACAGGGTTAAAACCTACAGCAGATATATTCATAATGACTACTTCACAATTATTTGGAAATACAAGTATTCATTGAGGAAATTTCTATTGTTAGTGCATAACCATGGTGGGAAATTATGTTAGTACATCTCACCTATGATGAGTGGGCACCAGTAAGAGTGAAAAATCACCTCGGACCTTAGTGTCGTGGTGAGGTGATGATTCAGAAGTGTGAAAGGAGTGCATGGAAGTACGAGTCGGGGGAATGCATGCATACAGTGCAACTGTGTCATCAAATTAGGTGTCAAGAGGAATAAAGGAAGACGAGCATATGAGATAGTTCTCCCAAGGTAAGGAAATTCAATTAGAGCAGAGCCGAGCAGTAGAGATTAAGGTTTCAAGTGAAGGAGTAGCTCACATCATGTAATGGGGAAAGGGAGTAGAGCCTACGTGGAGAAAAATCCACGTACAAAGTGTCCTCTATTCCCACATAAGGGTAGGGTTGAGTAGACACCAAGAAGCAAGGCATCTCCAAGGAATGATGACTTAGAAACAACTCGGGAGGATGTTAGTGTAGGATCAATCTTTGAGGCGACCAAGCCAATTGTAGCCACCCACTAAAGAGCGGAGCCTAGGTATGTATCACCATTGAAAGAACTCCATTCTTCTATTACTATTCCTCAAGATGCTAAATATACGATATACCTCCTCTCCCATATGGAGTACGCAGAGAAGGGAGAATGTGAAGTATTCTGGAGTGAATCAAGTATTCAAATTAAGATATTTGTGATCCCTCTAACCTTCTAGACATTCAATATTACTTGCAAAAAGTACAAGCACCAGGCAATATCACCATGCTAAAACCATAATATTGGACTTGTGGCTTAGAAATAAGTGGAATCCTGAACCTTTTTCACATACCACACCTTCAATGAGGGGACAAGATAAGTGCAGTTAACAAATTCTTGCTAGCTTACATCCATGGAACATGTGGCTAGACAGACCAGTGTCATTGACCATTAAACTCATTCATGAAATTATAGGCCTATTGATCGAGGGAGATGATCAAAATCCAATAATCAATGATAAAACCATTAGTGCACAAGTAACTAAAACCTACAAAACAAATATTGGAAAAAGGGGGTATTTAATTTCATTGATCAATGATCAAGCCACTAGATTCATTGTGCAGTCAATAACCTACAAATTATTTCACAAATGTGGGGTAAACAAAGTTCCCACAATAGTTATCATGGTAAAGAATCGTTACACCAAGGGGGAAAAGTTGGGGTGGGCACCATTTCTTCTAAAATAATTTCAACAAGATTGCTTGGATACTTAAGAGTGCAACGCAAAATTCAATTATGCATAGCTATTAATATTGATTTCCTTAGTCTCTTGGGAAAAAATAGAAAATTTTCAACCAGTGGAGGATCCTCCTCAATCCATCCTGGTTGCTTAGTTCCAAAACGTATGGGCCTCTAACAACCCAAAGTGGAAGAAGATCAACACAATCATGTTCTTTCTTTATGGGGACACGATATGCACTGTTATTCGAAAAACCCCCCGGTTGCCTGAAGAAAGTGTGGTAAAGTTCAAAGGCATCACACCATTTAAAGCTGACCTATATTTTATCCAGATCTTACTGTGTATGAACACAAAATAATGCTAGTTGAAAACGAGCTACAGATTGACGACACAGGAAGTTCAAGAGATAGTATATTCATGAGAAGATGCTTGGAAGGTACAATTGGAGGACACCCTAGGTATTGAGGAAATTTCAAGTAGTGAAGGAACTTAAGGGTCCTTGTTAGACCCATAGCAACAAGAGGTATATTCTGGCACCGTTCTGAAGTAAGAACTACAGAAAGGGTTGTCAACATATGTACAAAAAACAATGTTAGGAAATAAAATGGTCTTGAAGCCTTAGAGCAAGCATCACATAGAAAACGCAGGTAAGGAAGAAGTAAAAGGCCACCTGCGCATCTCCAATTCATACCATATTGACCAGGGATGACTTTGAAAGAATTTTTTAGCAAATAGAAGATGTTTCTACAAAAAAGTTGGATAAGCTACAACAAACAGTAAGTAATTTGAGCACCAAGCTAACCTTATGGGAAATTCTATCAGAGTTTAGAGGACTACACGCTGAGGAGGTTCAGTCCCAGTTCTACGAGCTTGTGCCTAAATCATCTTCATCCGAGTAGCCTAAGTAGATATTCAGCTTACCTAATAAAGTTGTAGAAGTATGGGAAGGGGCTATGCAACATAACATTTTAGATATCACTCAAATCAACCTGATAATGTGATGGTTATATGTGGAGGATTTGACTCAGCTACAACACAATGTAGTGAAAGAGTTACATGACTAGTTGATTGTTGGCTTGAGGGGGTCTGACCCAAGTTTAGAGTTAATTAGCCAAACAAATCCCTACACTACTGGCCCTTTCGACAATAGACCACGAAGCACGGATTGAGATCTCACCCGAAGCAGTATGGGGGGATGCTGGAACCAAGTTTCCACACCCTTGAGATGTCTGAGGGGTCGATTTAGTCCAACTGTGAATACCTTCACACAGGTCACTTCGATCACTTCGTGACCTGTGAAACCCTCGTGATCTGTTATAATCGCCTTCAAGCAGCCTTAACAAGGGGCTGAGGTGATTTCACGCTATTAAGGAAGTGATCTGTGTTATTTCCCAAGGTACATCATAGATCTTACTTGTCTTCTTATAACTATTAGTTAACTTTGCATAAACATATACCTTATCTTATATTCCTTTAATCAACACAATCATATATGTTTGTGCAACATATAAACAGCAGAAATGGAATTTATACCCAATATATTCAATGCAGAAAATAGTAAAAAGTTACACAAAAATGATATGAAACTTCTCTTTATTACTTCTCCAACAGTTACAGACTCAACTAGCCCTGCGCACTTAGTTGCAGGGGTACGCGCACTCAGCTACAGACTACTAGACCTCTGGGCACTCAGCTGCAGAGCCTTCTCCTACTCTACGACCCAAGACTCGACTCTACACTTAAATAAGACTCAATTCTCCATCATTCATTCATGACTCTTCTTCCCTTATTAGCTTATTTACAACTTAGAGCCTCACTCTATTTATACAATCCCATGGTCCGCGGACCATGGGAAGATCTCTAAAGCCGATATTACATTACAAAAATGAGGGTGGACAACCCTGTGACTCATTTACAAGCTCACGCTCCACACCCACAAAATGCGGAGTCTTTACATCGATTTAGTCAAAATATGGGCTTTAAGCCCCAAAACTTCCCTTGGGGTATCCCGCACCCAATAGGCCCCCAATACAAACATCATGACTCACCCTCGAGTCACTCTATCAATGCAAAGATCTTTGTGCAGATACCTCCCAACTCTGCCTGAATTGTTGCAAGATTGGCAGCGCACTGCACAGCTGCCTGTTGTACCTCCTAGACGCGTTGTTTAGAGACCGTTGTAGTTGAACTGCTGCCCTGCACCTATTTATAGTCTCATGCTTCCTTTCAACTGCCTAGAGCACTAAGATTATGCTTCGGTCAGCTAGTCAGATAGTCGGCCCACCCGTGTATGGCTTCAACCAACTGCCATTCATTTTTCCTGGGAAAGGTTCTCCATTTAACTTTACCAACTGCACCACGCCTTTTTTTTTTACCTCCTTAATAACATACGGTCCTAGCCAATGCATTCTGAATTTTCCTGGGAATTTATCAAACTTACTATCATACAGTAACACCAAATCGTTTACCTTGAAGGTGTGCAACTTAATATGTCGGTCGTGCCAGGCCTTTTCACACTGCTTTTGTACCTTTTGGTGAAAGCCAGCCAAAAATCATTCTTCCTCAAGTTCCTCCAACTATGTGAGCCTCTCCTCCAGAGCTCCATGGTATGTCATACCTATGAACGCTGCTATGCATAGACTAGGCACAATGTATTCCATCGGCATTACAGCTTCCACTCCATAGACCAGCAAGAAAGGTGTCTATCCCGTCATTTTCTTGCATGTCATCTTATAAGTCCATAATACTGCAGGTATGTGCAAGTCCCAATCACTTCAATGCACATTGCATACCTTGGTCAGCGCAGTCTTATACTGTCCTATTAGCTTGTGGGTGATATGGTGTGCTTTTCTGATGATACACCTGAAACTCTTCTGTCAGCACATTCATTGTCTCATTTAGGAAATGTGTACCATAGTCGCTCATTAGGATCTTCAGACATCCAAATCGTGTCAATACATGTTCAAATAGAAACTTCGTGGTCGTGCAATCTTTTACTGGCTACACTTCTGCCCAATGAGTCAGGTACTTTGTCACAATGATAATATATCTCGCGCCTGTTTCCTTGAGGCTTGATAGGTCCTACGAAATCGAGCAACCAATTTTCAAAGGGTTGTAGCATCATTTGTAGATTCAAAGGCATCTTGTCCCTCCATGATGGTTTACCTATTCTTTGACATACATCATAGGCCTTGCAATGTGCTTTTGAATCCTGATGAAGGGTTGGCCACCACAAACCTGTGCGAAGAACCTTCTACACGGTCACTCTCCCTGCATCATGTCCTCCCGCAGTGCCACCATGAGCATCCGCAAGGATATTGGTTCATTCAAATTCAGGTACATGCCTTCACAGTATCTCATCATTCCCCATTTTATATAGGTTCCCCGCAATGACAAAGAAATCTGCCACATGCACCACTAGTTCCTTGTTCTGTCGGACGAAGTACTCTTTTGGTGCAGTTCCAGTCGTGAGAAAGTGGATTATATCTTCGAAATGTCCATCTTCTACGTGCACAACAAAGAGTTGTGTGTTAGGTAATCCTTCCTCCAGACTAGTAGGTTCCTCTCCTGTCTCAATGCACGACAGATGATCTGGTCCTTCGTTCAGTCGTCTAGGTTTCACAACAACTTCAAAATCATATTCTTGGAACAATAAAATCCATCTGCATATGCGCCCCCACAACATAGGCTTATTGACAAAGTATTTCAGCACGGAATGATCTATATACATTTTGAAGTGTCCCTCTAGCAAGTAGTGTCAATATATTTGGAGCACATACACCATAGCCACTCCCTCACGTTTAGTGGTGGAATAGTTCTTTTCCACTTTAGACAATCTGTGACTCGCAAATGCGATAGGGTGGTCCAAGCCCTCTCCACCATCCTGTGTTAGTACCACTCCCAGTGCTATACACGATGCATCAACATGGACATGAAACTCTTCATCCTAGTTCAGGAAGACTAGAATCGGTGCAGTGACCAACTTTTCTTTCAATACATCCAGGCTTTTCTTACAGTCATCATTCCAGAAGAACGTGACATCTTTTTTCAACAAATTTTCCATCGGCATGGTGATTTGGGCATAATTTTTTATGAACTTCCTGTAGTACCCCATATGTCCCAAGGTAGCACGCAACTATTTCACACTTCGCGGCACTTCCAAATTGAGAATCACTGCAATCTTCGTAGGATCTACCATCAGTCCTTGTCTACAAACCACATGTCCCAACAGGTTCCCAAAATGAATGACGAACGTACACTTCTTGAGGTTAAGCATGATTTTGTATCTTCAACAGGTATAAAGCATCAAGCGTAGGCTTGCTACATGGTGCTTAACCAGCCCAAATAAAGTCCAATCATCAAAATAAGCCTCCTAGAATTTATGAATATATTCCTTGAATGCTGCAACAACCACGTGTGAGAAGATGGCTGGCGTGTTCTTCAACCCAAACGACATGACAATGTATTGAAAGCAACCCCACTCAGTCGTGAAGGTTTTCTTGCTCCTATCCTCCGGCGCGATTTTGATTTGGTGGTACCTTGAGAACCCGTCAGTGAAAGAATATGCTTCCTGCCCACCGACATTGTCCAACACCTCACCTCTGAACGGAGTCCGGAATGGATCATGTACATAAGAATCATTCAATTTTCTAAGATCCACACATATTCTAATCTCATCCTTCTCCTTCTTTTCCTACACCAACATTGGACTCACCCAATCAGATTCTTCCTGTGAGCATTTTGTCTAGTTCCATACGGACCTTCTCCTTGTATTTTGAATTTAAGCAGTAAGGCATCTTCTTAACTGGCTTCACATCGGGCTTTAACGTGATCCTCATCATTCCTAAATCTCCGATGATTCCTTTTAAATTTGTAAACTTGGTCAAGAATAAGTCTTGGTACTCGCGGAGTAACTCAGCGACCTTATCCATCGTCGCATCATCCCAGTAGTCATTGAGCATTGCAAACTTAGGTTCGGCCTCCGTACCAATGTTCACTTGCTTCATTTTTACTGGTGCGATTATGTCAAGGTTCTCAATCCGTGGTCCTTGAATCTTGCGATGGCCTTCTGTTTCTGGAATGTTAATTTTCTGCGGATCTTCATCTTTTTCTTCAGCACTTAAATTATAACATTCCAGCACGCAGCTCAGCTAAGTAGCCCATTCAGGCTTAATCGATTCTACTGGCTCCTGTGCCATCCTAAATATAACTACTTTTACCTCTTGTAGTGCTTCATCAACGTTGTCCCACCATCTATCCTCAAAACTGAAGTCATCATGAATCCTTCATGCATTATGTTAGCCTCCTGCTCATAGCAGGTATTCATCTTTCATGATTGACATTTTTACAGCCAAATATGTCATGCTCTGTGGGCTGCAATGTTCCATATTTGCTACTGAGGCTAAAGAACTGTCCATGAGAGTCTGCTAGCCTAAGTGCCTCTGTTGTATTGCACTTTTGATGAGTTATTCCATTTTTTAAGAATTCTCAGCTAAAGGGAGGTCCAAACAGCTTAATCTTGGTCTCCCTAGGTTTCAATTTCCTGTTGTAAAATATAGAGAATCATCATCTGTCCAAATAGCTTAAACTTGGCAGATTCTTAGATAGGTAGAGAAGCAAGGGTGCTCAACAGCTTAATCTGAGCCCCTGGATGGAATAAGTATAGATGTAGGTAGGAGGACAGTAAATAAAAGAAAAAAGTTGAAAAGTTGGGTTTGCTAGTTCAAGTGCACCCAAATCAAAAGAAGAAAAAATGCTAGGTAAAGTAGGCTGGGTAAGTAGTTTTGCAATTGCAGAAATCAAGCTATATGATCCATTTCATGTTTTCAAGTGTCATATCTATCCAGATCACAGTTTTGAGGTACTTCTCATTTTTTATCAGATCAGGCAAGGCATCTCTATTTCCCCCTTCTTCTTATTTCCCAAATCACTTACTAACATCCCCTTGAGGACCTTGGGATCTGCCCAACCAGTCTAGTTTCACTCCATTCTTGTTAAAGCCAAGCTGACATCTGAGTTGGCTTAGTGAGAAGAAGCCACATTTCTTGTGTGAAAATAATCTTTACACAATCCATCATTTCCCTTACATTTCCACTCCACCAAGTCATACTAACTCCTAACTGTATTATTTAGCTCCCCAAGTCATTCCCCTATCCCCTACTATGTGAAAACTATATAAAAACCCAAAAATATTAAATAGCCCACCCCATGGCAACTATAGCCAAGTATATAAAGTCTAGAAACATTAGGTCCATTTGGGACCCATTGTTAGCCCCTCCGCATCGTTTCCCTTGGGATTTATTTAACTTCTAGTTAAATAAATAACCACATCAACCCCCCCACACATAACACCATACCACACCCTCCGCGCACATTGCATTTGGATTTTATTAATGTCTGATTAATAAATTACCATAGTCCCGCGCCAAAACACATTTAACCTGTAAACCCAAAGTCCAAAACCCACCCGAGGCCGCGAATAATTAACGTTTATCGCGCGCGCATTTTTATTAAATCCCGATCATTTTGCCCTCCCGCCCACCGTCGGATCACTCCCCATAGATCCAACGGCCTTCGTCGATATCGGGCGCCCCCTCCTAGCGGCACGATATTACCCGATGGTCGACGGTTTCACCATCGTACACCGAGACAGTTGTCGGCTTTTCATTGCATCGGGCCGCCCCTGACACATACCGCTCCCGTACTAAAAGCGGTCCGACGCAAACCGCTTACCGCCCTCCCCTGTTGCTTACATCACCACATGACGATGCCGCCACCTTGCCTGCCAGTAATGCTGTACCTGCACCCTGTCACATCACCCTGCTCACATCATCCTCCATACTGGGTCCCATTGTTGACGTCACCTGCCGTATCGCTGACATCACCTGTCGTATCGCTGATGTCACCCGTCGTACTGCTGATGTCATCCGCCGAAAGAAAAGCGCGCAAAGGCGAAAATGATGCTTAGGAGGCCCGGAATAAAAAATTGGGGCAGTTTTTGATGCTCAATTAGCGCTTAGCGCTAATCGCGCATCGCTACGAGAAAAGGGCCAAAATGGAAAAGCCTCATCCAGCGCAGGGTTTGCAACGGTCATTTTTTCCGAAAAGGCTAAAAAGGGCCAATTTGACAGTTTCGAGCATATCCAAGGAAAAATGAAGCCCAGACTCAATTAAAGAGTATCAGTGAAGCGGCAAAGAGTATCAGATCGACAATAAGAAAGCAGTGAAGCCACTTAAGGCTCTCAGATCACAATCAATGCACATTAAAGCCACTCAAGAGCAGTGGAACAGAGACCAATGCGCAGTTATGATGAATGGCCAGCGCATAATAGCAAAAGATAGATAGCCTCATTTTTTTTGAAGCAGCTGCCCCCAGCACAGCATAAAATGAATATTTTCACTTTAATTGCAATAGAAGTTAGGTTAGTTGAGTTATTGCATCAGATCTTTTATCAGATCTATTTCTGTAGATATTTTGCCTATAAATACAACCCTGAACAATGTAAAAAGGGTTGGTGGGTTATTTGGTTGATCTCTCATTTGTGATTTGCGCTGTAAATATTAAGAATTTATGTAATCAAAGATTGCTAGAATGCTTGCATCTGAATTGGCTGGTTGTGCATTTAATGGCTGAAGAACCTGATATGGAATTCTCGTGCTTGCCCACGGTTCAATAAGTCTTTCCTCCCTCTGTTTATCAGTTTATATGTAGTTGTATCATCTATAATATCATAATCTAAGTTGCAGGAAAAAGGAATAGAACAGAACTGATTTCATGCCCTCTGTGCTCAATTCTTGTAACTTTTCTATGTTTTCCTCTAAATCAGTGATGAATATGAATTTTTAATTAAACATGTTTAAGTTGTTTCCTTCACATTTGAATGTTGTCTAGGAATTCTTCATTGCTCCTATTTAGCCTTCATCCACTTTCCCTCTTGGCTGGATGAAAGATCCTTAATTGCCTCTCATCCCCTGACATCCATTTCATCTTTTTTCCAGCATAAATCATTGTGCCATGTGTAGCTATCCTGCTCCATATTCCCCTCTTCTACCAAAGAAAACACACCCTTCAGTTCACATTCATTAACTCCATGCCCAATGGTTTGAACTTCTTACACTTTTCATGCCAACTCTGCTTGAATAGATCAACCATCCCATCAATCAAAATCAAAACCCATGTGCATCATATCTAGCCTAAAATCATCCTTTAAACAAAGCTAAATCCCAACGAGAGAGCCCTCTCTGACTACTGGTAGGCTAGGACCTGCAGTCCAAAGCTTGGTTTATGGTTACCTCGGATATATTCCCTTGGGAGTCAAAGGGAACAACCTGAGTGATAACATAATGGTGACTCCACTGGGGACAATCATCTGTTCATCACCCTAAATCCCCTTTTTGATCAGTTTGCCTTTCGAATAAGCCTTAAACTTGTTTTGAAAAATCTCAAAAAATCAAAAAATATCAAAAAAAATCTTGTTCCTTATTGCATATTAAGTCCTGATCTGTGTGGTGGACAAAGATCAGGCCCTTCAAAGTTAATTTACTTATCCACCTGGCGACTCCACATAATCCTCATAATAAAGACTCCGCTGGAGAAATGAACCCAAGAGAGATATATGAGCAAATCAGGCTTTTGACCTGGATTACTATCCAAGAGGTCATGTTCTTTCTCTTCCATAAAATTTTGTTGTGTATATTGTATTTTAAAAACGATTTTAAATTAGATTTTCATGATTTTCCTTTTAAAAATGTTGTTGAAAATCCTCCTTGCACTTTAGAACAGCAGCCTTTAAAAGCTACTGAAAATCATCATACAGCCAAGGAGGAAACAAATGTCAAAGCCAATCATTCTATCCTTGTTCATATCAAGCCCATACATCCAATCCCTGTACATAATCCCGTGCCTCGTAAGGTACCTGACAAATATAAGCCTCTTGTTTTGCCTCCTGTGCTTAAGCCTCTGCCCAAAAATCATCCTGACTATCTCCCAAGATTTGATGGAGAGAATGGTATTACTGCTCAAAAGCATATCCAAGCCTTTGAAGACTATCTTAATATATTTGAAGTGGAGGATGAGGATGTTAGTATCAGGTTGTTTTCCCTTTCTTTGCAAAGCGAAGTTAGGACTTGGTTTAAAGCATTACCTGAGGCTAGCATTTCTAATCTTCAGCAGTTTTCCAAGCTCTTCCTTAATAGATGGATGATCAAACTTGATTTCCTCTTGCTCATTGAAGAATATAATCAGTTAAAAAGAAGTCCAAATGAATCTGTTCAACAATTTCATGATCGATTCAATCAAGTTTACCATTCTCTACCTTTGAATATTAGACCTCCCCCTGATTTAGCTCTATTGCATTATCCAAGAGCTTTTGACCCAGAAATAGAGTTCCGTTTAAGAGAAAGGAGGCCATCCACTATGAAACAAATGCAGGACATGGCAGTGGACATAGAGGCAAATCTCAAAATCAAGGAAGAAAAGCGCAAAGCAGAGCAAGAAGAAAAACTTCATGGTTTGTTACAAAAATTAGAGAAAATTATCACAATGAAACTGGAATTTTTAGAGCACCAGAACACATATGTTTTGCAAGAGGAAAGTAATGACATTCATGAACAAACCTGCCACAAAACAGATGACATACTCGTACAGCCATACATGATGGAGCAATCTCTTGATATACTGTATGAATATAACAACTTCTCTTCTTTCAACTGCTTGCCAAAATACGATGAGTATGATGATGATGATGAGCCTAATGACCAAATCAGCCTTGTAGAGGAGTCAGAGCCTATTTTGGCAGAAAGCACAGTTCAGGATCAGCAGCCCAAAATCAACAATCAACGTGCCCATTTCAGCTGTGAAGTAAAGGAGGAAAGCGCAGAAGATTTTGATTTCAGCGAAGGAACTTTACCTGTCTGTGTGGATTCTTTTCAATTTATTAGGGAGAACTATCAGGCAGTCAATAAGCAACTGTCAGCAAGTGATGATATTCATCATCTGGAAGAAGCCCAAACCAGTGTCCAAAATACATTGCCTCCAGTTTTGCAACCCCAAAGAGCCATTGAATATCAGATTAAGGAAGATTTGAAAGCGGTTGTTCATGACCAAGTGATCCAAGTGGATCCCCTGCCTCTTTGTGTTCAGCCATCTGAGGTTTTCGAAGAAGAAAAGGAGCAGCCTGTGCAGATCAGTCAAGGGCCATATGAGCATGCTTGTAATAAATTGCATATAGTAGTTCATGTTGTATATGATTCATGTGCTGACAGGGTGTATGATGAAGTCAAGAAGTGCTCTTCTCCAATAGCAGGCTGTGTGCCTCAATATCAAAATGTTGATGATATCCAGTTTCCAAGGCATAATAGTGATCCCAAACTTTTGTACAGTGTTTCAATTCAGCGAATTATATGCTGTAGGACTCTATTGTACAGTTTCTTGTTTCAGCAAAGAAGGTCAGCAGTTTTCTGATCTTCTCAAATATTAACAAAGCCATATCAGATTGCAAGATCTCAGTTTTTCTTGCCAGCAAGCACAAGCAGTAAAGCTCGTTCATGCTTATAATACTTAAGTGGCTGCACTGGTTATTTCATTTCACCTAACAGCAAAGTAAGTGTTGGTTAGAGTAGGTAGGTAGGATTTCAGTTTTTTGTTTGGATAGCAAGCTTGCTGCAGTTGAAGCCCGAAGTGAAGGCCCTAAGTTCTTCAAGTTTGCTGTCATGTTCATAAATAAAGTAGCCGGCAAAGGGAAGTTTTCAGAGTACAGCAACAACTGAAAATCAAGGCATTTTGACCTGTTGTTCTTGGCCTTTCACAAGGAAAGGCCATCCCCAAGTGGAGCCACTATTAGCCTCCTGCTCATAGCAGGTATTCATCTTTCATGATTGACATTTTTACAGCCAAATATGTCATGCTCTGCGGGCTACAATGTTCCATATTTGCTACTGATGCCAAAGAAGCGTCCATGAGAGTCTACTAGCCTAAGTGCCTCTGTTGTATTGCAATTTTGATGAGTTATTCCATTTTTGAAGAATTCTCAGCTAAAGGGAGGTCCAAACAGCTTAATCTTGGTCTCCCTAGGTTTCAATTTCCTGTTGTAAAATATAGAGAATCATCATCTGTCCAAACAGCTTAAACTTGGCAGATTCTTAGATAGGTAGAGAAGCAAGGGTGCTTAACAGCTTAATATGAGCCCCTGGATGGAATAAGTATAGATGTAGGTAGGAGGACAGTAAATAAAAGAAAAAAGTTGAAAATTTGGGTTTGCTAGTTCAAGTGCACCCAAATCAAAAGAAGAAAAAATGCTAGGTAAAGTAGGCTGGGTAAGTAGTTTTGCAGTTGCATAAATCAAGCTATATGATCCATTTCATGTTTTCAAGTGTCATATCTATCCGGATCACAGTTTTGAGGTACTTCTCATTTTTTATCAAATCAGGAAAGGCATCTCTAACTCCCCCTTCTTCTTATTTCCCAAATCACTTACTAACATCCCCTTGAGGACCTTTGGATATGCCCAACCAGTCTAGTTTTCACTCCATTCTTGTTAAAAGCCAAGATGACATCTGAGTTGGCTTAGTGAAAAGAAGCCACATTTCTTGTGTAAAAATAATCTTTACACAATCCATCATTTCCCTTACATTTCCACTCCACCAAGTCATATTAACTCCTAACTGTATTATTTAGCTCCCCAAGTCGTTCCCCTATCCCCTACTATGTGAAAACTATATAAAACCCAAAAATATTAAATATCCCACCCCATGGCAACTATAGCCAAGTATATAAAGTCAGGAAACATTAGGTCCATTTGGGACCCATTGTTAGCCCCTCTGCGTCGTTTCCCTTGGGATTTATTTAACTTCTGGTTAAATAAATAACCACATCAACCCCCCCACACATAACACCATACCACACCCTCCGTGCACATTGCATTTGGATGTTATTAATGTTCGATTAATAAATTACCATAGTCTGGCTCCAAAACACATTTAACCCGTAAACCCAAAGTCCAAAACCCACCCGAGACTGCGAATAATTAACATTTATCGCCCGCGCATTTTTATTAAATCCCAATCGTTTTGCCCTCCCACCAAACGTCGGATCACTCCCCATAGATCCAACGGCCTTCGTCGATATCGGGCACCCCTTCCTAGCGGCACGATATTACCCGATGGTCGACGGTTTCACCATTGTACACCGGGATAGTTGTCGGTTTTTCATTGCATCGAGCCGCCCCTGACACATACCGATCCCGTACCAAAAGTGGTCCAACGCAAACTGCTTACTGCCTTCCCCTATTGCTTACATCACCACATGACGATGCCGCCACCTCCCCTGCCAGTGTGCTGTACCCGTGCCTTGTCACCCTGCCATGTCACCCTGCCACGTCACCCTGCCATGTCACCCTACTAACGTCATCCTCCGTACTGGGTCCCACTGCTGACATCACCTGTCGTACCGCTGATGTCACCCGCCATACCGCTGATGTCATCCACCAAAAGAAAAGCGCGCAAAGGCGAAAATGATGCTTAGGAGGCCCAAAATCAGAAACTGAGGCAATTTTTGATGCGCGATTAACGCTTAGCGCTAATCGCGCATCGCTACGGGAAAAGGGCCAAAATGGAAAAGCCTTATCCAGCGTAGGGTTTGCAGCGGTCATTTTTGCTGAAAAGGGCTAAAAAGGGGCAATTTGACAGTTTCGAGCATATCCAAGGAAAAATGAAGCCCATACTCAATTAAAGAGTATCAGTGAAGCGGCAAAGAGTATCAGATCGACAATAAGAAAGCTGTTATATACCTAGGGGGGTAATATGGGGTACCGAGGGAGGTACCCAAGGTAATAATGTAATAATGGGATGGGCCATAGTAATAAATAAGGTGGTTAACCCATGTCATGTAAGGGACCACAAGTAGTTAATAATAATGTAAGGGGCCCATGGTATTAGTTGATGGTATGAGGAAACCATGGTAATGATGCATGGTATTGTATGTATGAGGCCTATATAGAGGCTAGAGACTCCACATGGAGGATATGAAGAGAAATAGTCTTGTATGAACAAGCATATGGGCTTGTGGAGTATTCTCCTTCCTTAAGGAGTGAATGTATGGTGTTGCCCTACCTTAAGGGTTTTGATAATAAAGAAGCATTTCTATCTATTTCGATCTTGTTATTTATTGGGTTATTTTTTTTATCACATATTTTTGGGTTAGATCTACAACAAGTGGTATCAGAGCACTTTCTTTGGCACAAAAGTGGAGAATTTTTTTTCATTTTTGCAGGATTTCAGGGGCGGCGAGTTGGAAGATAAGATCTATACGTTTTGGTTCAAGATATACAAAATCTGATTGCAGATCTGTATTCCTTGTGAAAAAATAGCCGATTTCAAAAAAAAAATCGGTCAAATCGGAGTCCGGATGAAGGAGATATTGCTGATTTAAAAATCAGTGAGGTTGCAGATAATTTTTCAGGACAGCGAGTTTGCGGCGAAGATCTAGACATCCTGGTGCAAGATCTACAAAATATAATTGTAGATCTGGATTCTATGTGAAAAAACACCCAATTTCAAAAAAAAATAAGTCGAATCGGAGTCCAGATGAGGGAGCTATCGCTGATTTAAAATCAGCGCTTTTTGCTGAAATTTTGGGTGACGGCGGGAGAGTTGCAGCGCAGATCTGGAATTCCAGTGTCTGGATCAAGATTTCTATCACATGGGTAGATGCAGAATGATTATTCCATTTCTAAAAACAGGTCATAATAAGGATTCTGAGCAATATTGACGAAACTGTGACAATTTCAAATTTTCGCCAATTTTTTGTGATGGGGTACCTAGATCAGAAATTGAAGGCCTTGTATAGATTTGA
>APFE031385470.1:26067-39175 GCA_000404065.3 Pinus taeda
GAGTGAATGTATGGTGTTGCCCTACCTTAAGGGTTTTGATAATAAAGAAGCATTTCTATCTATTTTGATCTTGTTATTTATTGGGTTATTTATGTTATCACATATTTTTGGGTTAGATCTACAACAAGAGCGGTGAAGCCACTTAAGGCTCTCAGATCACAATCAATGCACATTAAAGCCACTCAAGAGCAGTGGAACAGAGACCAATGCGTAGTTATGATGAATGGCCAGCGCATAACAGCAAAAGACAAATAGCGTCATTTTTTTTTAAGCAGTTGCCCCCAGCGCAGCATAAAATAGATATTTTCACTTTACTTGCAATAGAATTTAGGTTAGTTGAGTTATTGCATCAGAGCTTTTATCAGATCTGTTTCTATAGATATTTTGCCTATAAATACAGCCCTGAACAATGTAACAAGGGTTGGTGGATTATTTGGTTGATCTCTCATTTGAGATTTGCATTGTAAATATTAAGAATTTTTGTAATCAAAGATTGCTGGAATGCTTGCATCTGAATTGGCTGGTTGTGCATTTAATGGCTAAAGAACCTGATATGGAATTCTCGTGCTTGCCCACAGTTCAATAAGTCTTTCATCCCTCTGTTTATCAGTTTATATGTAGTTGTATCATCTATAATATCATAATCTAAGTTGCAGGAAAAAGGAATAGAACAAAACTGGTTTTCATGCCCTCTGTGCTCCATTCTTGTAACTTTTCATGTTTTCCTCTAAATCAGTGATGAATATGCATTTTTAATTAAACATGTTTAAGCTGTTTCCTTCACATTTGAGTGTTGTCTAGGAATTCTTCATTGCTCCTATTTAGCCTTCATCCACTTTCCCTCTTGGCTGGATGAAAGATCCTTAATTGCCTCTCATCCCCTGACCTCCATTTCATCTTTGTTCTAGCATAAATCATTGTGCCATGTGTAGCTATCCTGCTCCATATTCCCCTCTTCTACCAAAGAAAACACACCCTTCAGTTCACATTCATTGACTCCATGCCCAATGGTTTGAACTTCTTACACTTTGCATGCCAACTCTGGCTGAATAGATCAACCATCCCATCAATCAAAATCAAAACCCATGTGCATCATATCTAGCCTAAAATCATCCTTTAAACAAAGCTAAATCCCAAAGAGAGAGCCCTCTCTGATTGCTGGTAGGCTAGGACCTGTAGTCCAAAGCTTGGTTTGTGGTTACCTCAGCCGTATTCCCTTGGGAGTCAAAGGGAACAACCTGAGTGATAACACATTATATCCCATTCACTTGTCCCATGGTAGAGCTCCATCTCTATATACCAATTCATGGGTATAACATCTAGGGTATGATAGAACAGGTGCACCGACTCAGGTTCCGGCTTTTGTCCATAGAATTTCATCCGCTTGGCTAAGTGTGCACATGGATCATCCCGTCCATCATATTTATATGTAAATCACACCCTAGGCTTCCCAAACTGAGTGTGCATCATCCTCCTATGCTTACACCAGTCGTTAAAGCCCCCTTTATGGCTACCCCACCATATCGCAGGTGTAGCACACAATACCCAATCCAAGGCCTGGAAACGTTGCATTTCCGAAACCTCCCTTTCAAACTTATCTAGGAAATTATCTACCTCACTTAACCCATCATAAGTAGGTAGATCCCTCACTTCTATCGACACACAGCGCAACGATCTTATCATCATATTACAGTTCAGCGTGGTTACCTCGTGTAACCAGTTCTGCCACTGCTCTATCTCCTCATCAGAATCCGACGTACAGGATCTTTCACGCTCCCAGGAGATCCATCCGTCCGAGGTGGGATTTACCAAATCTTGCTCTCGCACAGTTATTTTATAGATGCAATCCAAATCATCAGCACTTTCATAATCGCGCACCGGCTCTATATAGCACAATCCTTCAGTGGGGTCCAAGGGTATAACTACATGCAGAGACTTCTTCTCAAAAATCATCTTGCACTTGTTCAGATTAATCACCTCCTTCATGTCAGTGGCCCAATCAATTCCTAAGAGCATGGGCTAGGGATTATTGTCATCAGCAATCTCTATTACTTCAAAGTCTACTAGCGCACTCACTCCCTCAATATCCACAGTGATTCCCTGCAATCTCCCCATAGGTATTATCTTTTGTTGGTTCATCATTCGTAGCAGAATAAGAGACCATTTCAGCATAGGCCTCCCCATGCGCTCCCATGTCTGCTTCAGGAGAATGTTCGCATCTAATCCTAATTCCATAATTACTTGGTCCATCTCAGATTCTCCAATCTACGTGGTTAACCTCATTTCTCTTCCTGTCCTTGTCTTATTCTTTCCAATCTTCTGGACTGCGCGCGATTCTCCTGGCACGATCCTAGCGCATATGTTAATGAGTTCCTATAATCCCTTTACAGCCTTACTGTTGCGCAATAACTTCATGCATGTTTCCAAGAAACTCGTAAGCATAGATGGGTCCATTTCCAACTCCAGTGTATCTATGCTTTCTGAAGTGGAGGCATCAGCGAAGCTCTTCTTAGCTTCCATGAAGGTTTCCTTAGCACACTCCAAATCAAACTCAGTTTCTTTCGCTGGAGCTTTACGAACTGAAGTACTATCTTCAGGCTGTTTGCCTTTGTCATATCTTGTCGTAATGCCACTTCGGAACACAATGTTCACATTTGGATCTTCCTCACGCAACTCGGACCTCATCATCTGCAGATTCTAAGTCGAGGGAGGTGGTAGCACTCCCTTATCGCATATCCTAGCTATCAATGTAGGATAATATTCTATATCATGATCAAACAAGGTATAATACAAACATGATGGACGTGTTGGGTTTGTACAATTGTGGGCATAATGTCCTAGCCCTCTGCAATTGTAGCATATCAGTTGTCCACGACCTCTTCTAGGTCCTCCTCTACCTCCGCCTCATCTGCGCCCCTGAAATCCTGTTTGCACCACTCTTGCATTCTGGTCTAGGGGCTACATTTCAGTCTGAACTCTGTAGGTGGGAGTTCTATCCATCATTAACTCATAGCTTCTACAAGTGCGCTCATCATGTCCCACCGACCTAAAAAAGTTACAGAACAATTGCTACGAATTTTGTGCATACTTCTGTAACAAATAGCAGTTGTCTGTAGCATGTTTCCCTTCTATTTGACCAATCGTGCATCATAAAGCAGGCACCATGCTAGGTCCTTATTGTGCTTCCGGACTTAATGGCATTGGTCCTCCTCCCACGAGGTAATTTTTGAACACCAAGCAATGGTCCTTATCATGACCCCGACCCTTGCATTTTATGCACCACACCTCTTTGCGCACTTCTGGTCGAGCTGTTTTGTCATGTTTCAGACTCTGCATCTCAAGGCATAAGTTTTTCAGCTGTGCATGGATCTGCTGATCTCCCAAGTTAGGATCCTGCATCGGGGTCTCATGTAGCCTCATCGCAATCTCTAAGGCCTTTACCTAAATTATTAATTTCTGCTGTGATAGCGCACTCCTTAAATGTGGCGTTAATTATGCTACAAACCATTCGCGATGTTGTCCATCTGTCATATTCATATTAGCTTCGCGAATTGTACACTTCAACCTCTAATCCAACTCCCAAGGAGTTTCCCCCGGTAGCATCATCATTTCTTTGAACCCAATGATCGACTATGCTTCAAACTTCGGCCTGCTAAATTCTTTGTTTAGTGCTTCTTCGATATCCATGATTCCCTTATTTGGATTATCATTTGAGTGCTTAATGTACTAGGTTAGCACGTGATCCTACAGAGTGCTAACCAATGTTGCTTTCCTTATATTGTCATCTGTAACTCCTTGCGCTTCCCATACGGCTTGTATGACGAACCAAAATTGGTCCAAATCCTTGTTTCCCACTCCCTTGAACACAGGAAACTTTATTGTGCTTGCCATATTGACTCGCGGTGGTGGCAGAGGTGGTACAGGTGAAGATGGAAGTGAGGGTGGTGAAGCTAGTGGTAATGTGGGTGGGGGTGGTATGCATGGAATTCTTTGCCTTATCAAATTGGTTGCACTTCACGGTGAGACCTTCACGAGTTCTTCCTCGTCCCCTCGCGGAGGTGAAATCAAAGGGCTATTCTATGGTCCCTTACTTCCTTCGTAGGTTTTTCCACTTCGTGTAGCTCTAGACATCAAGGTAATTGCATAACCTTCTTTTCACACAATAGCATTTTAATCCAAGTATTCATAGATTTTATGTAATTACCTCACGGTCCTTTGAGAAAGCGTCGCTCTACCTCGCTATAGCGAACTGAAGTATCTATAGTGAACTCAGTAATGAATCCTCCCATAATCCAATCGAGCTAGTGATAAAAAGCACGTGTGATCTGATCCTTTGATGCTTCCAATTTGCGCACCGACCCTGGGGTCCACACAATAGGACCATTGAGTTTCCACCTTCCTTGGCCATCTTCTAGCTTCATGATCCACTCATAGAGCTTGGTAGGGAAAGATGCGGAGAATATTTTGTGGATCTCTGTGTATAGGTAGTAGTCTAACCACTCTTCTTTTGTTAGTCATGGATTCTTGTTCTCTTGCACCACGAACTCGTGAATCCTCCTGTCCAACCAACCTTCAATTTCCTTCTTAGTTGGATTCCAATGATACGACATTAGACATCTCTATGAATATTCTGGTCCCGGCAATGAAACCATTGTTGGCTTGCGGGGGCCTGACCCAAGTTTGGAGTTAATTAGCCAAACAAATCCCTACACTACTATCCCTTTCGGCAACAACCTATAGAGCGCGAACTGAGGTCTCACCTGAAGCAGTATGGGGAGAAGCTGGAACCAAGTTTTTGCACCCTTGAGATGTCTGAGGGGTCAATTTAGTCCAACTGTGAATACCTTTGCATAGGTCACTCCGTGCACTATCCGACCTATGAAACCCTCGCGACCTGTTATAATCACCTTCATGCAGTCCTAACTAGGGGCTGAGGTTCTTTCGCGCTGCTAAGGAAATTATTTGCGTTATTTCCCAAGTTACACCACAAATCTTACTTATCTTCTTATAACTATTAGTTAACTTCGCATAAACAGATACCTTATCTTATATTCCTTTAATCAAGACAATCATATATGTTTACGCAGCATATAAACAGCAGAAATGGAATTTATACCCAATATATTCAATGCAGAAAATAGTAAAAAGATACACAGAAATGATATGAAACTTCTCTTTATTACTTCTCCAACAGTTACAAACTCAACTCGCCCTGCGCACTTAGCTGCAGGGGTCCGTGCACTCAGCTGCAGACTACTAGGCCTCTGCACACTTAGCTGCAGAGCCTTCTCCTACTCTACGACCCAAGACTCGACTCTACACTTAGATAAGACTCAATTCTTTATCATTCATTCATAACTCTTCTTCCCTTATTAACTTATTTACAACTTAGAGCCTCACTTTATTTATACAATCCCATGGTCCACGAATCATTGGTATATCTCTAAAGCTGGCATTACATTACAAAAATGAGGGTGGACAACCCTATGACTCATTTCAAGCTCGTACTCCGCGCCCAAAAAATGTGGAGTCTTTACAACATATTTAGTCAAAATATGGGCTTTAAACCCCAAAACTTCCCTTGGGGGATCCCACGCCCAACATTGACCATGACTAGGGGAGAATTAGAACAGATGAAGAAAACCCAAGAACAACTACAACAAGGGAAAGAACAACTAGTAGAAGGAAAAACATAATGGTGCATCATTTTAGCAAAAAATTATGGCAAACTCGTAGAGGGTTTCGTTGATAATTCCACTCTAGGAAGGGATGTGGCAGTGAATATCAATGAGGTGATACAAGGTTTAAAGGCACAAGTGACAGATTTAGAGGCACGTTAGCAACTACAGACACCGCCTGAAGAACATGAGCATAGGAAACTAGTTCAATAAGCCAAGGAGAAAATGGCTAAATATGAGAGATGGTGTCATAACCTAGTTGAACAGGGTGATTTATTATGAATAGTCTATTGGAAGTCCCAATCGTGGCACAAAACACTGATCAAATATTGAATGATGATGAGAGAATGCATCATATTGAGTAGAGCATAAGCACAAAGAGTTTGTTGATAAGTTGGGTGCTACACAGAAAAATCTACAACTTAGACAGAAAAGTTACAGGCTCCACGAAAACAAGAAGCAGTGCACTGACCTTCAAGATCAGGTATTTGTAGTCATAGATGAATGCAACAAATTATTGAAGAGAGTGCAACAAGAAAGCAGTGAGGAGGCTAGTGTTTTCACTTAAGATCCAACCACCAAAACAATGCACGAGATTACCAGTGAAGGAGAAGAACTAAGGTCCAAGATTAAGGCACAAGAAGAAGCATTGAAGGCATCATAGGAGGTTGTAGATGAGAAGCTCTCCTCATAGAAGAAGGATTGAGTGGCTCAGGACAAGCCATAGTTTTGCGTTGGAGGCCTATTGGAGGCCGAATATTCTATAAATTTTTGGTAAAGTAGGTAACCACGTAGGAGGAAAAATGAGTGTGAGAAGAGAAGAAAATGGTGTGCAACATAGGGAGCTGGTGGAAGAGGAGAAACATGATGCAGGGAGGAATCTCGTAGGAAGATGGCAAGATCTAGAGAGTGGGGATGTGTGCAAATAAGATCAGGTAGTTAGGAATTTGAAGTGTTTGGCGAAAGAGGAGAGGGATGTTGTGGAAAGAGAAGTTATAGATATTTATAGGAAGAGGAAGGCTGAAAAAGTGGAATGAATGGGTAGGGTATATTTTCAAAGGATGGATGCATGGGACAACTAAGGGAAAATGTTATAAAATATCCTAACAACCAACTATTCAAGAGAAAAACTGGAGAAGTGGAGGATTAGGTCAAGAAGGTTCAAAAAGTCATCAGGGGATGATAAAGGAAGAGGCTCAAGATAGATCGTGGGTTGGTCATATGGTTAGACAATTGGACAATGGGATGACAAGTGATCAAATTGCAACTTTTGAAGACATAATGGTTGTTTTGAACATATTTTTCTTTTTGTGTCATTAGTTTTAAGTGTTAGCATCTGAGTCTATATCTACTCAATAATGCATGATGTATGAGAAATTAACTATAGTAAATGTTGTGTGGTTTTGTATTGCATGTGTGGTCCTTTTTGAATTTTGAGCAGGCAATGATCGTTGGTGAGCTGAACTACATAGAATTTATGTTATGGCACCTCATGCCTTTGCTTATTTATGATAAAGTAATATAATGAATGGTAAGGTTTCCTTTGATATATTATTCATTGCATGTGTGTGTTTCTTTGGTTATGGCCTATTGGTTCAATGAATGCATAATGTTCTTTCATTTCTCTAATTATGTTTGAATGTCTCGATTGACCAAGTTGGTTTACTGTATGGTAATGAATTAATGTGTTATTTTGTTATCATAATGAATGGTGCTTTATGTTGTTGATGTCGATACAAATGACAATTGGTGTAAGTTAGGTCAGCCTTCAGCGTGATGTCACTTGTGACTTGCAGACTAACCAATGAACACAAGATTCCAGAGGTCCTATGTCATGTGCAATCCCAAGATGATAGTTAAGTGTATGTCCAATGGGTGTTTGATCCTTATGTTGTAGGTTGAAGTTTAGTGCCTTAATATCTTATCAATCTTGTTCGAATGCGAAAACTTGGTTCTGACAGTTAACCATTAGCATCTCAGGTGATATTTCATCCACTCTATGGGTGTTTCTGAAAGGGGCGATGTTGAGTGGGCTTCACTGGCCAACTACAAAACAAATCCTAGCTCTGTTAGAATCCCACATACCAACAGGCATGAAGGTTATTGTTATGCTTGTGATGTTAAGATGTTATAGTTGTTGATGTATTCCTAATGTGTGTTGCAAAGGCTATGGTTTCTATAACTGTCAATTTAATCATTACATGTGGCTAAAAATAATGTTTGGTGAAACATTTATTTTATTTTAATATTCAAGATCTCAAAAGGTGTGAAACGAATGAGTGGAATGCAAAGAGAAAAGTCTTTTCACTTCATATTCATGTTTGGAATACCATAAACCATCAATTTTTTTATATAAAAAAGTGTGAGGTTAGAAGGCTAGATGGATAGAGAGTTAGAGAATATGAGAGTTGATTGAGTTGTTTTTCATTAGTTACCTAGCACATATATAGAGCTGATGTGAAGCAACCTAGAGGAGAAGAAGAAGCAAAGATAGAGATGGAGGTATGCCTAGTTATAGACTAGGAAAACTAGTATGTATTTTCTTGTATAGATCATAGGATTGTAATTTCCTTTAGAGTTGTAGCTTGATAAATAATATGTTGGAGCCTATTGAGGTAGGAGCCTCTTGCGAGTTGTAGCCTGCAAAAAATTGATGGGATTTGGAGCTTCCTTGGAAGTTGAAGCTTACAAAAGAAATTGAGATAGCAACCTCATGTATGTTGGAGCCTATAGAAAATTTGATGTAATAAATGAGTGGGAGCTTGCCTTTGCATCACAACAATAAAAAATCATGGTTTTCTCCCTTTATGGGTTTCCACTTATATCCAGTTTCCATATGTGTTGTTGTTATGTTCTGATGTGATATTTTGATTTGCATATTACTTGTTGCTCACATATTAAATATGTTATTCAATATGTGTTAAGTTGCTCATTTAATTAGTTAAAAAGAAAAGAAATTTATTTCCATGAATGTACTAAACTGATTTCTCAGTTTAGTCAAGTTTCCATTAATTTGTATAAGAGCCAGGTTCCTTCTGTGACATCCTAATAGTCGGAATGTAGACCTAGTTGAGTCATATATTATCAAAGTGTACTTGTGCTAAGTGCATCAAACTTTCAAGAATGGAAAGAGAAAGTAAAAGTGGAAATAATAGATTATGGACCTGGTATATGGAAGCTTGTATGTGAAAGATACAGTAAAGATGATTCCCCCTCTACTCAATAACATTAATGGAATGCCAAGGAAAAATGTGCAATATATTCAATCTTACATATTAAGGATCTTGATGTGATGTTTTGGTTTACATGTAAGGATCTTGATGTGATGTTTTTGTTTACATATTACTTGTTGTTCACATATTAAATTTGTTATTCATAATGTGTTAAGTTGCTCATTCAATCAATTAAAAAGAAAATAAATTTATGTCCATGAATGTACTAAACTAATTCACCCCAGTTTAGTCAAGATTCCATCAATATCTACCATCTAAATCCATATAAATAATGAAATGATGCTAAAGATATAAATTAATCTAATCAATTAAATCCTTGATTGATGGATGTTATCTACTTGATTACCTCTTTATTAATATATTTGAGTTAAGAGGGGTATTCTCCCTCCTCCACTCATTCAAATTCCAAAATACTATTAGGTTGGAGGATGTCAAACTTCTTGTGAAGTAGGAAAGTGTTCCCTCTGCGAACAGAGACAACCCTTCTAGCCCTAGAGTGGGTCTAGTCACAGCAAAGACAAAACAACAATCGATTCCCTTAAATAGTCATCGTTGGAGGCCTACCTCAAACCGGTGGTTGATGAAGTTCCATTGTGCTGCTCCAGCTTCCGTTTCATTCTTCTCGATGAGCAATCAACCTGAAACACCACAAGAAAACAACAAAGCACGTAACCGAGAACAACAATGATCTATTTACTTATAAAGTTAAAAAATCATAAGATATCAAGTAAATTGTACACAAGATATAGGAAATCATCATTGATTGTATTAAAATGAATCAAGAGCAAAGCTTACAACCACGTCTTAACGTCACAAGCCTTCTCGAAGGGTCCAGCCAGTATGTTTCTTCAAGCATTCACTCTTCAAGAATGGGTCTCCCAAATAGATAATATCTCTCTCACTCACAAGTTTTAATACAAGGTTAAGGCACTCCACAACCTCTTACCAAACTATTAGCAATCCCACACTTGTCACACTCACACTAAAGCTATCTACTAAACTCAAAAGAACCAGCAGCACTACCCAACTAAAAGAACTAGTAGGTCATAGAAATGGTGAGTGATTTTATAGGAGAAGGAGTCTCCATGAAACGAGGGAGAGGGAGCTTATCCTCAAGGGAGGTTGCACAAGAGGCAGAACCACCATCCCAGAGGCAGAAAGGTGACCCAAACTAACCCAACAACCAGCTCTAGAAACATCCAAAAGGCCGACTGTTTGAACTAATTCGCCAAATTTGGATCGTCGCAGGTCATGAACTGGGGACTAGTGACGATGTCACAATGATGCAGTGCATGAAAGAGAACCGTCGCGCATTTTAAGGGTTTACTAGCAATGATGCATGAATTTAGTCAAAAAGGGTCAATCTTCAGCATTAGAGAGAATTTGCTTAATCTTCTTGCACGAGTGGGAAGATATGGACATGTTTCTTTGATGTATGACACAGTAGAGGGACTGAGATGAGGACAGTGACAAATTATTGTGTAACAGATGCCCCCTAAAGCATGAAGCCCGAGAGAGTGAGAGGGGTGAAATGCTTTACGAAACCAAAGAACCTACAGGTGCAAGTACAATTGATATCTCTGATAGTGGAATACATGTAGTTTAGGCATGGGCAAAGCCATCCAAAAGACATATAAAGATTGGTCTGTGGTATGGACGCAGCCACCCAGTCAATAAGACCATATATAAAAATAAAGGTTTGGTCACAGCCATTCATAAAGACTCAGGTATGGTTGTAGCCATCCAATCAAAGAGTCATGCATGTAATCAGGAACCAATCCATGCAACCCGAACTTATGTAATCTCAGTGCGAGGTCTTGAAACCCAACTGATCATAATACAAATTCTAGCAGGCGAACAGATGTGTTGAAGTCAAGCATGATAGAAAATCACTTGATTACCGGTCAATGATGGAAATCGTTAACAAGCACGAGAGATTCCACCAATAATGCCAATGGTTCTCAAGGTACTGCTAGTACAATCCACCAAGTGTGAAAAGTGAGCTGAAGTCAAACACTCTTGGAATCATCCAATCGAAGACCAATAATGAAAGTTCGTCATCAGGTGTGAATAACTCGCCATTGAGGCATGCAATATCCAAGGTACCGAAAAGGATCTCTAGATCAACCTCCTGGATAATGAGCTGGTGTCGACAGGAGATGATCCATCACAAGAGAGCCATAATGTTTCCCCCATCAATGACACGAGATAAGGAACAAGTGGTAGATGGTGAAACAGAGCATCAGAGGAGGAGGTAAGGGTGTGAACTGCAAAAGGATTATACTCTTGAACATATCAGTGACACGACTCCCGAATGTGGCAGCATTTTAGTACCAAGGGATCGGAGGTCTGACGGAGACAACATGGATCAGATGGAATGAGGAAAAATGGAAACCCAAAACCCTGGAAGGCCAATGATGATGTGAAGATATCCCAACCCGACAAGAAGCAAAAGTGTCGATGTTCAAGGGTGACTAGCTGTTGTAGGTAACCAATGACGACTTCCAAATTTTCCCCCATCATTACTGGCGAGTACCCCAATTACTTTTGAAAAACTATCTTGAAGGGGATAGCATATGCTTGTGATATAAGTTCGTCCTTCGAATGAATCCAACCTAGTAATAGTTTAACGAGCCCTAGGGAGGAGAAGCTTGAGTCTCATCATGGTGACGAGTCCAATGTCATCAGGGTTTAACGAGTCCGACACAAGTAAAACTCAGAGTCTTTTTCATGTTTAGAGAGTTTGAAAAAGACACAGAAAAGAAAACTCCAGGGGGGTCATTTTTCGTAAATTTGTGTTCCTCGAGCCCGAAAAAGTAGAAAACAATACTCGAGAGAACTGTTTGACCATTACGACCAAGGAGTACTTTTCGTAATTAGTGGTTCCAATCCAAAAAATTAAAAAACAATCGAAAACACGTAGTTTCATAACCAATATCAAACTCGAAACGACAAAATTCTGGCAAACTTTTCATGTTTATACGGTCAGAAAAGAGCTGAAAGTGGACCACATTTTTATTTCGTTTAACGAGTCAAAAGGGAAAAACTTGGTAATCTTTTCATCTTTAATAAGTTGGAAAAGAGCTTAAAGAATACTTGTCTTGAGGAATGAGTGGTATAAAGGGTAGAAACTGGTTCCGACAATGGTGGAACTGCACAAAACATGTAATGGTCAAGAGGATGGCTAATAAAACCACTCATGTTGGGTGTGGAGCATGATTGTTCAGAGGTCTTTGTTTCAGTCGAATGTATACCCTAGGAAGTTTGTACACCCCTCCACGCAGGGGGGTGTGGGGGGGACTTGTACCCCAGCGGGGGTTCGAAGGGGGCTAATCCCCCCTGGCTAAGGGCAGCACCCCTGAAGCTAAAAACAGATGTAAAATTGCCTTGTAAAAGTATAGTAATTTCTAGTCAATCTGGGTCATTCATTAGGCGGATGATCTGATGGTAGAACTTATGTTTAGTTTATGGTTTTTTGCCCTAGAAGGCAACCCCTCTCTTTATATGAGGGCATTGTATTTGAGGCTTTGTAATAGATGTGTATTCTCTGAGCAAGAAGCAGAGAGGTGAGACTGTAAGAGAAAACTGAGGATATTACAGCGGATCTATTGTAGGTTGTGTCTCTTCATTTTGCTGGATAATAAAAAGGAAGGATTGGTTGTTCAGGCTGGATGTAACTCAAACTTGGTGAACCACATATATCTGTGTCCCTCTTGTTTTATGTGTTTTCTATGTTTATATTTCTAGAATATTTTATGTGTTCCATTGCTCTGTAATATATAATTTTCTAACAACTGGTATCAGAGCTGAAGGTCTATTTGGCTGATAAACTCGCAAGAAAGAAGGGTTCCTCGTTTGAGTGGGAGCAATGGCGAAATATGGTAAGTTTAGGGTCGAGAAATTTAACGGCCAAAACTTCTCGCTGTGGAAGATGCAGAGGAAGATTATCTGTATCAGAAAGATATGTACCTACCATTGGGCGGAAAAACAAAGATGCCGATGGGTATGACAAATGAAGAATGGAACCTTCTCGATAGAAAGGCACTCGGAACAATACGATTGTGCCTCACAGCATTAGTCACCTTCAACATTTCGAAGGAAACAATGATAGAGGGTTTGATTAAGGTGTTGGAGAAACTATATGAAAAACCCTCGACCTCAAACAAGGTATTTCTTATGAAACGGTTATTTAATATG
>APFE031385470.1:42013-54018 GCA_000404065.3 Pinus taeda
AGTGTGCAAGTTGAAGAAGAGCTTGTATGGCTTAAAACAGGCTCCAAGGCAGTGGTATCTAAAATTTGACAAGTTTATCTCTGAATAAGGTTATACTAGATGTCACTCTGATCATTGTGTTTATCTAAAAAAGCAAAATGATGGTAGTTATATTATATTGTTATTGTATGTAGATGACATGCTTGTTGGAGGGTCTAATATGCAGGAAATAAATGTGCTCAAAAGAAAATTGGAAAATTCATTTGCAATGAAGGATTTGGGAGCTGCAAAACAAATCCTTGTATGAGAATCACTAGAGACTGGAAAAATCGCAAATTAACATTGTCTCAAAATGAGTACATACAAAAGATTTTGAAAAGATTTAATATGCACAATGCAAAACCAGTTAGTACACCTTTTTCTAGACATTTCAAACTTAGTAAGGAAATGTGCCCAAAGACCCATGAAGACATGGAATATATGTCTAAAGTTCCATATGCATCAGTAGTTGGAAGCTTAATGTATGCAATGGTTTGCACAAGGCCTGATATTGCACATGCAATGGGAGTTGTAAGCAAGTACATGAACAATCCAGGAAAGGAACATTGGATGGTAGTGAAATGGATTCTCGGATATTTGAAAGGTACCACAAATCAAGCATTATGTTTTGGTGGTTCAAACATTTCTCTACAGGGATATCTTGATGCAAATATGGCAAGTGACGGAGATAACAGAAGGAGCACTACAGGATATGTATTTACTGTAGGTGGAACAACTATCAGTTGGGTTTCAAAAATCCAAAGTGTTGTTGCACTTTCAACAACAGAAGCAGAGTATGTTGCTGCTACTGAGGCAAGTAAAGAAATGATTTGGTTACAAAGGTTTATGGGTGAATAGGGTAAGAAGCATGATATGGGCACGTTATACAGTGATAGCCAAAGTGCCATTCATCTTGCAATGAACTCAACATTTCATTCCAGGACTAAACACATATAGCTCAAGTACCATTTCATACGATCAGTGATGGAAGATGAAGAGTTGAAGCTGGAAAAGATACACACTAGCCAGAATCCTGCAGATATGCTAACAAAAGTTGTAACCAGGGAGAAACTAAGAATATGCTCAATTTCAATTGGTCTTCAAGGATGACGATGAAGATGAGAAACAACCAGGTCTAGAGAGGATTCATTGTCTAGCAAATGAAGTAGTGGTGGAGTTGCTACAATCATTCTCCAAGTGGGAGATTGTTAGGTGTGGAGCATGATTGTTTAGAGGTCTTTGTTTCAGCCGGATGTATACCCCAGGAAGTTTGTACACCCCTCCACGTGAGGGGGTGTGGGGGGGACTTGTCCCCCCTACAGGGATTCGGGGGGGCCGATCCCCCCTAGCTGGGGGGTCCCAGGGCTAGCAATCCCCCTGGTGGGGGTTTTGGGGGCAATGCCCCTGAAGCTTAAAACAGATGTAAAATTGTCTTGTAAAAGTATAGTAATTTCTAGTCAATCTGGGTCGTTCATTAGGTGGATGATCTAACAGTAGAAATTATGTTTAGTTTAGGGTTTTTGCCCTAGAAGGCAACCCCTCTCTTTGTATGAGGGCATTGTATTTGAGGCTATGTAATAGATGTGTATTCTCCGAGCGAGAAGCAGAGAGGTGAGACTGTGAGAGAAAACAGAGGATATTACAACGGATCTATTGTAGGTTTTGTCTCTTCATTTTGTTGGATAATAGAAAGGAAGGACTGGTTGTTCATGGTGGATATAGCCCAAACTGGGTGAACCACATATATCTGTGTCTCTCTTATTTTATGCGTTTTCTGTGTTTATATTTCTAGAATATTTTATGTGCTCCATTGCTTCGTAATATTTAATTTTCTAACAACTCATCGTTGTGGTTCCTCAGGAAAGGAAAAACAACCAAGTGAAAGCATATGATTAGCCAAAGAGATGGCGATGATGGATCGAAACAACCAAGGCTCATCTAGCAGAATTTAGAGGATAAAAACGGCAATCATGAGGTGTAAATCAGGTATGGGTTCATTTTTACACAAGCTTAAACCATGGATAACTCTGCTTGGATTCGGTTTCATGTTTACACAAGCTTGAAACGAAAAACTATGCTTTTTATAAGTTTGCATGCCCCCAGCATAATGACGCAAATTGAGGTACATGCCCCCAAAGCTTCATTGCATTCAACGAGGTGGATGGAATGAAGGTTCACTTTCGAGATCTTGGAAAGACTCGACTTGGATTTTACAAGATCTTAAGCAAAGACTTGATTTGGAAAGGGAGTGGTTTCATTTTTTAATGAGGTTGACACAGTAAAAGAACTATCCTCATAACCCTTGTTTCATTTTTTCACGAGGTTGACACAAGAGCAAGAACTTTCCTCATAACCCTTGATTCATTTCTTAACGAACTTGACACAAGAAAAGGAACTATGTTCCATGATCCCTGTTTCAATTTTTAATTAGGTTGACACAAGATCAAACTATCCTCAGAATCCTCGATTCATTTTTTAATGAGCTTGACACAAGGTCGAGAACTGTGCTCACTACACCCAGTTTCATTTGTTAGCAATGTTGAGATAGGAACAAACTATCCTCTGGCCCTTACTTCATTTTTTAATGAGGTTGATACAAGATCAGAACTATCCTTGGAACTCCTGTTCATAGGCCATACGAAAACATGGCTCCCAAGAGATCTTCACCGAATGGAAGAAGCATGATCTGGGAGGAGCACATGTCATTAGACACCAATGGCAGATTGGGTTCCAATGCCCCCAATACATGATGTACGAGACCATATGCATGATCATCAGCAGAGGCGGAGACGGAATGGCTAGCTGGGTTCCAATGCCCCTAGTACATGATGTATGAGACCATTTACATGATCATCAGCAAAGGCAGAGACGGAACGAGTAGCCACATAATTGACCTATGGCAAAGAAGGTACTGCTTGAAAATAAGAACTAATGGGGGATGGCGGTGGTACAAGAGGCACCGAGTGACTAAAGAATGACAATTGATTAATAGTCACCATTCTTCCATCGTGCGAAAAACAAACCACACGAAAAAGTGAAGAAACAAGAGCCCCCATGGCATAAATATAGTCATGGCCAAGGAGAAGACTGAAATCTAAAGTGCCTTGAACAACCATCATGTCGATATATATGGTTTTTCCTCCCAAAGTAATAGGGAACTTCAGAAGGATCCCTAAAGGTTGACTAGCTCCTCTGTAAAATGCCAACAGATTCTGCGTGACCGGCACAAGCTGTGGGGAGCCCAAAGCTTGCCAAGTTGTGAAAGGCATGAGGCTAACCGACGCACCCTCATCCAAGACAGTGCCAGGTACTGCCTTATCATAGGCATGTACTGCAATCTGGAAAGGCATATAGGATGCAAGGTAGAAAGCAGTCAAGTGACTCTAGTCAAAGAAAACGATGGAACTACTTGGTGGGGGTATCATATGATTGCCCCCATGCAAAACAGGAACCGAAGAAGAATCTTGTGAATCCGTTGGGATAGGAGGGTCATTCTTGGACTCAAAAGAATCTAACGAGACAAGAAGAACATGAGCAGCGTAATCATGATGTTCTTCCGGAACAGAGTGATCAACAGATGGTGAATCCAAGTCAACACTCTTTCCGACCAATGGTTGGTCAGGAACAGGCTGAGCACAGCTAGGTTCAGGAAGAGTAGGTGGAAAAGAGAAGAATCTAAGTTAATCTCATTGTCAACTGAGAGAGGGTCTGAAGAGAGCCTCTAATAACCAACGGGAAATCAGAGTGAATAAGCTGTAAGACTTTCCAAAACAACAGAAGCTTTATCCATGAGCGGACAAAGGTGAAGGGGATGGTTGCCTTCCCATAGCCTACAGGGGAATCGAATATTCCCTTTCTTCTTACCACTACCAATTAAGGATTGAACATCGACATGAGCTTCAGAGGACGATGTGGGATGAGCCAGATCATGAGACCATACTTCTAAGATCCTAGGAATGCCAGGACAATCACGAAGAATATGATCACCTTGCACAATTTACAAGGAAACTCAACCTTCCGCAGAGGAGGAGAAGGTGTTACGACTTGAGATGTACTTAGAGAAATAGTTGCACAGGTGGTCTCGCACTGATCGGACTTCTTATTCTTCTTCGTCTTCTTCTTCTTCTTCTTCTTAGTCTCATGGTTACTAGATGTGGAACTTTCACTAGGTGAAGTAGGAGATGAAGATGAAGAAATAGGAGAAGAAGGCGCAGGCTCAACCTTGGAATCATTGTGTTGTGATTCAGATGGAGGAGATGATGGAACAGGATTCATGACACTCGGGACCACTGAGGTTGAAAACAACCACACGGAAAACCGATGGTTAACCCAGGTAAAGACAATGTTGCCATATATGGAGCACCAGCATTTCCAAATGGAGGAAACAGACTAGCAGTTCCATATGGAGGAAGATTGTGGCGGTAGACTTGGAGAAGGTTGCCATCGAGAACTAGCCTGAAAAACACTTGCACTTTAATCAAGAACTCGAACTATTACCAGGAATATTTCGTGGGCAGTAAATTTTATGACACAGGAACAAAACTTGACCTTTTCATGTTTCAAGGGTCGAGAAAAGGATGAAAAGGTGACTCTATCTCTTTCGAGGTTTAATGAGCTTGAACGGACAAGTGCTTAAATGATCCTTTTTTTTAGGGATTCAAAAAGGACCGAAAGTGACTACTCTAGAGAAATAGGCAAAAGGTTTACCAGACAAACCGTAAAACTACATATACACCTTGGTGATCAAATGAATGAGAAATGACCAAGGACTTTCCATACAGCAGTCAATCTTCCCAAATGATGTGTTCGGTGCATTACGGTTCGCAAGGCGGCAGAGACGGCTTCCTATGGATGTAGGATGATAACCTAGTGGGGTATCCCAATATATACTCGACGGTACTGGGAGCACAAGTCCGTACTAGCAGCTATTGAGTCACAGAAGGAGGAATCACCCAACCTTAAGCGAAAGCAATAAGTGAATAGGTGCATGACAGAGAACCGTCGCACATTTTAAGGGTTTACTAGCGACGATGCAAGAACTTAGTCAAAAAGGGTCAGTCTTCAGCATTAGAGAGCATTTGCTTAATCTTCTTGCACGAGTGGGAAGATATGGACATGTTTATTTGATGTATGACACAGCAAAGGGATTGAGATGAGGACAGTGACAAATTACTGTGTAACACTTCTTAAGGAGTTAATTGCTCCCTTCTAATGTTGGTAGTTTTATGGTCATTCTTCATCAACGAAGACGATGGATTCCATTGAATTTTTCATACTCTCAATTGATTATTATGCATTGGATATTGAAGATGGTTAATAGTGTAAAGGTCTAACCACCTCTTAATAGATTTTTATGGAATTATTTCAAAAGTTCGAAATCATTATTGCATTAGTCTTTTTGCTAATGAAAACACATTAGTCCATGTAATGAAAATTACAAATCAACTCAAAAATACTAAAGATACTAGATATATGTTACATTCATTTGAAATTAAGAAAATCACACTAATTCAAATAATCACAAGTTGATATAATCTAGTTCAATCATTTAAAATTCAAGAATGTCTATGATGAGCTTGGGTTCATGAAGATATACATAAAAAATATGAGAATAGATTAGGAAATAAATTGAAATATAAGGGACCATCGATTGTATGCATTTAATTAAGAGAATAGTAATAACATAGTGGGGTGCTTCAATATGAATGACAACAATATGCAGTGGTCAATCTTAGCTCTTCTTGTGTCTCACTTTATATTTTAGTAGCAGTGATATGATTGAAGAATTATAAAAATTGTAGAAAACTAGATAGGATAAATTTATGTATTAATAAAGATGGGGTATCTTTCTTTGGATTAAGAGTTGGGAAATTGTTACAAGTAAGTGGTAAACATCTCCCTTAACAAGTTTACTAAACACATTGAGTAGTATGAATAAGACTAAGGGTTGTGGATAGATACGATGGTAATAGTTGGTACAATGTGATGTTTAAGAGTTAAGGTATGATTAGGAAATAATAGTGTGATATGGATGATATCATGAATTAAAAGGTTACAAGGATGTAAAAAGTGGAGCATTTGAAGGTTTCAAGTAGTATGAAAATGGGTGATTATCTATGTTGCTATGAAGGCACAAAATCATTATAGAATATTGGGGCTTATATCATAATAAAAGGTTGAATGTGTGAAAATAGTAACTTCTAATATCAAGAACATTATCATACTTGAACTTGATTTTGTATGTGTGGAATTATGATGGGCTTGAGAAAGTGACCTAGTTGTCAACCATGTAATAAATGGAATTAGGATGACCATGTTGAGTTGATAGGCATAAAATATGCAAGTTAGAAGTATTTTTGTATAGATAGATGCTACCAATTGCGATAAGGTCAAATTTATTTGTTATAGAATAAAATGGATGGATTTTAGTGGTTATATAATTCATTAGGGATGAATCATTCATAGGTTCAAGAGGATAAAAGTTGATCAAAAATTTAAATAACAATGACCTAATGTCAAATTGTTTACATGATATTGGGTGTAGCAATCTTTGGAATGTGGTAATATAAAGGTATGAGGTGACATTAGAAACTTAGGGAATGATGAAAACATATAGGTCACTATGAGATAGAGCAATGGGATGGTAAATTAACAATAGATCCACTTCAAGGAAATTAATCCATTTCCATTTTGTTTTAAATTTATTTGCCTAAATTCTATAGATAAAAGTATTTTACTCTAAAATTTGCCAAAATTTTCTAGAAACTATATAAAGTCCTTAGAATTTGAAGATAAATATGGATCCTTAAAAGTTACTTTAATGCACTTATTAATGTTATTATAAAGATGGAAATTTTATTTTGATTTTGATGATTTAAGTCATAACATTAATTCCTTGAATTTCTCATTAACCTCATTGTTTGAATAAGAATACATGCTATGTCGTAGTGGCTCTAAATGATTTTGGGCTTACTTGAAATTTTTAACATTGTATTTGAATAATGAAATATTTATGAAGAGCTCTGGCACTTAATCATTGTATAGATTATATATGCCCCACACATAATCCTTCTTTTTTATGGTAAAGTGATGAATTATAGTCATAAGATGGTAGGTAGTTGGACAATATAATTTGGCATTGTCACAAACCTAGAATATACATTTTATGATTTTAGATAAGTAATTGAACAAGAAATCCTAGTTATCAAGATAATACCATGATAACCTTTTGTAGAGTTAGTGTAATCTAACAAAATTAATAAGAGTAGATCCATATACTAGATGGGCGTTTTGATGGTCTTTTTATGGCATTAGATATGATATTTTGAACTTATTGTTTATATACTCATGCACACTAATAATTTTAATTTTGTTGATTAATCATGACATAAGTGCTCATGATGTTTTATTTTGTTCTACATATACTATGTGTTGAGATTATTATCTCGATAAGAATATTTATGATGCTATGTAGCTTTATGAAGACGTGGTATTAACATGTGGTTTCATTCTACTTTGAACAAGGTGATGCTTTTATGATGGAATGTGGTAATATGATAACATGTAGTAATTGCACGTTATTGATGATGTGGTGTTTCTTCTGATGACATGCAACATTTACATGTGAATAATTTAATGATGATAAGATGATGTAATGTTTCTTATGATGGTTATGGGAGTTGCATGTAGTTCATGTGATGATGATATCCATGATGTGATGGACTTATAAGAGCATGTTGTGGTTAGCATATGGTTTTTATCATTCATGATGATATCATGAATAATGACTATATTTTTTGTTATGTGTGAAATCTTGATGGGATATCCACCCGTAAGACTTGAGGTTTGGTTCATTCATTGATCTTTAGGGAGCCCATACCCATGAAACAGAATCTATAAAAATTAACAATATATGATAATAAACCAATGCTAGTGGTTTTTTTACCTTACTTGATGCTAAATGGGGCAAAGTGCCATCTAGAGGAAGCTAGAGTTCTTACTATCAAAAGTCTAAGAAAATGGTTAGAATTATACTCACGGATGGATTTGTGATGTTTGAATTTATATACATAATGAATTATTGGTTGGAGTTATGGAAAAGGTTTAGGGTAAATTTTCAAGATTATTGGGGTCTATAGGTTAGCATGCTAGACTAAATGATTGCTATAATGTAGATGAATCCTTGGGGCCATAGAGACCAACCAAGGTTGAGGAGGCCATATAGATTCACGTTGAAGGTGAGGGAGATGGCTAGAGTTGTACCTGCACTCCCCAATAGTTGTGATTTTAAAATTTGATTATTTCTATGTTCACACCATGAGGGTGGCTCTTATACTAGTTTCAATAGAGGGATCCATGCCATGGAAAGTGGGACCGCTTAAGAGTGGGCTAGAGGGTTATCCTTGTGGTTGTGAATGATATGATTTAGAAGAATGTAAAAGATATGAGAAGAAAGGAAAACCTACAAGTAACATAATCAAATTTAACTTCAATGTTAAGTTTCCTAAATGGAGGAAGTATGCAATGCCATGCATTATATGTAGGTGCATTGATATGCATCTTGTATAGAAAAATACACTTCACATAAGCTCTAACTTTTATGATTTGGATATATTATTTCAAATTAGTTGTATATGTTGGTTATTTTGTTAAGATGAGAGACAAAATATGGACATCTATTATGAAACTAGCTCACAAAAAGATAGATCGACGACTTAAAAAAATCCTCTTCGAGGGGGAAACCTCCTTTACATTACATAAATGAACAATTCTTGAATGATACAAATGACAAGACCTCCTTCCTATACATAGGAGTTTAAGGGGTCACAATATAATAAGATCCTACATAACAATAATAATGTAATGGCGCAACAATAACAATAGTGGGCTTCTATGGGGTGCGATAATAACAATATGGGGACTACATGGGCACAACAATAACAATAAGGGGGCTACACTAGCAATAACAATAAGGGGATACACTAGTACTATAGGGACCTAACATGTCCCTCTCCTTCAAAAAAGTGTTGTCCTCAATTCTTGAGTAGTTTTGGATGCTTCTGTATAAAATTCTCATCCTCCCATGTGGAATCTTCAATAGGTATGTTCTTTCACTTGATGAGATACTCTGAAATTGATTGGTTTCATAGCTTTCAGGTTCTTGCTTCCATGACTCCTTCAGGTTCCAATATGATTTTTCCTTCCTCGTCAAGTTTTGGAAATATTGTATGAACTGGGAGCTTGCACCTATAACCTTATTTAAGCATGAAACATGGAAAACTGAGTGCGCTTGAGAATATGCAAGAAGTTCCAATTTGTATGTCGTAGTACCAATCTTTTGCCACACCTTGTAAGGACCATAACACTTTGGTGATAATTTATTATCCTTCATAGCTTTCTTGAGGGGCATTTGTTTGTATGGTTGTAGTTGTAAAAATACCCAGTCACCTACATCAAAACTTATTTCACTACGATGTTGATTTTCCTGTTGTTTCATTCGATTATGCGCCAAAGTGAGGTTATTCTTTAAGAGTTGGAGAACTTGTTGTTAATGCTCAATGTGATCTTCCACTACATGAACCTTATAATTTTCTCTTAAAGATGATATGATGGACGATGGATGATATCCATAAAGTGCCATAAATGGAGTAATTTTTGTTGCAGTATGGAAGGAAGTGTTATACCACCATTCAACTAAAGGTAACCACTTGACCCATTATGTTTGTTTATCAGATACAAAGCAATGTTGATATCCTTCCAAAAAAAAAATCACTATCTCAGTTTTCCCATGAGAATGAGGATGATAAGATGAGCTATGAGCTAATTGAGTACCCAAAAAAGAAAATAATTCGATCCAAAAATTTCCAGTGAAAATGGGATCTCTATTGCTTATAATAATCTTTGGGTTTCCATGTAGCTTTTGAATTATTTCCATAAATGAAATAACAACTATGTTGGCTTTAAATGGATGAGATAATGCACAAAAGTTTGCATACTTGGTAATTATATCAACTACCACCATGATGACACTCTTTCCTTCGAACTTGGGTAAACTTGTGATAAAATCCATTGGGAACTCCTCCTAATGTTGACTTGGAATGGTTAAAGGTTGTAATAGACCCGGGGTCTTGTTTGTCTCAACTTTATTTTGTTGGAAAACCAAACATTCCACCACAAAATTTTGAATATCAGATTTAAGGCCATCCCAAAAAAATTCCTTCTTGACCATGTGGTAATTTTTTTTAAATCTTGAGTGCCCTCCTAAGGGAGAGGTGTGTAATTCTAAAAGAATATTTTGTTTGAGTTGGGAATTCTTACAAAGATATAAGTGATATTTTTACCATAATGAATCATTTTTCCTACTAAATGTATTAGATGTATTGGGATCTTGTTGCAACTTTTAAATGAGTGTCCACACTTCTTTGTCATTCTTCCATTCATCCCTTGCTTCAGTTATCCAATTTGGTTGGATAATAGAAATGGCACAAAGAAATGCTTCCACATCCTCATCCTTTCTTGAGAGTGCATCTACAACAACATTTTGCTTCCCTTTTTTGTAGATGATTTCAAAGTCATAATCCAACATCTTTGTGACCCATTTTTGCTGCTCTTTTAATGGTAATATTTGTTCCAAAAACTATTTAAGACTATCATGATATTATTTTACCTTGAAGTGCCTTCCCATTGGGTAAGGTCGCCATTGCCTTAGTGCATGTAGTATTTCCAACATTTCCTTCTCATAAAAAGGTTTGTGTAAATACTTTCCTTTAATTAGATGACTTTAAAAAGAAATGGGACTTCCTTCTTGCATTAAAACAACACTAGTTCAATTTCCTGAGGCATCACATTCCATAATAAATGTTTTTGTGAAGTCTGGCGTAGCTAACACTGGTGCTTGGCACATTGCCTCTTTAAGATGTTCAAAGGTATTATTTGCATATTTCTTCAGCAACATTGTTAGAGGTGCTTTTTGTTATAGATCCATTTGGGCACATCAATCCCATCATCCAGATCTATGTTTTAGGGCAATTTCAGTTGCTACATGCCCTAAATAAGTCACCCATTTGAATGCCTCCTTCCCAGACAGTTTCATGAATTGAAGACATCTAGAAAAGGCCTCTAGAAGGACCAGCATAGGTAGGCCCATGTAAGGGTGTGCTGCAGAGAAGTTAAGTCCATGAAAAGGTGCTTTGCAGAGAAATTAGGCTTCCTTTCACCTGCGTTGGGCGAGTTTGAGAGAAATTCACATAGGGTTTGGGGAATATTCTTATCTCTTGGAGTCATCTAGAAGGTTCCCTCACTTATCAACTTCTATGAGCTTGAAAATGGATGAGGAATGAGTTAAGATGCATCCTATCCTCTCATCCATTCCTCCATGGAACTAATTATAAGTATGGAAGGCCATTCAATGCCACCATTTATGACCAAACCTCCTTCATCTTCTTATAAATTTTCCACTCATCTAAGTGATCAAGGGCTAGATTATGTTGAATTGTAAGGAGATAATGTTGCTATGAGAATTGGCTTTGAAGCAAGTATTGTAATGCTACAAGTTTTTCATGCTTTTGATGTGATGTGGATGGGATCGAAGCTGGAGGAATGACTTTGAATCAAACACAATGGTTGTATTTCCTTCTTCTATTTAATAAATTGTTTGAACCTTTCTCCCATATGTTTGTATTGTTTTATAACACTTATATGTGTGAAATGTATCTACTTCCATTCACTTATATTCAATAGATCTTTTGCATTGATCGATTATTTGTTTTCTGTTGTCTTTATAGGTACTTCTTAAGCGTATTAAGTACGGGAAGGAGCAACAGGATCGATACAAAGGAGATGAGAGGAAAGCGGAACTACAAGTAGGTCTTCTCATCTTCTCATGTTATCTATTGCTTATAGGTAAAGACTAAAATACTTTAAACTATTGTTCTAGATATGGCTACTTATCTAGGGAATTAGTATTTATTCGTAGATAACAAATTCTC
>APFE031385470.1:57002-70985 GCA_000404065.3 Pinus taeda
TTTCCGCATGACAAATAGTGTAGGGAAATTGCATTAGATTGTGCTCTTTGCTCTTTTATCAAAAGAAATCTGATTTCTCTTTCCCTAAGTAGCTAGGATTTTCATTGTTAAGTTGAATGGAAAGAATGCTTATCATGATAGTTGCATTCCTAGGAATTTCATAATACATCACGTGATGAACTTGAAAGGAAAATTCCTAAGCAATATCAACTTAAAATTAACATCAATTTACCTAATGGAGCATTGTCATTAATGAAAACATTTAGTGCTTCTAGGCTAGAGATGTGTTCCGGCGTCGTAAAATAGAGAAGTTGTCGCTAACTTGTCTGCAATACATCCCAAGTGTGATACCTCATTCCACGTACGTGAGTATATCGTAGCTCGTCCACGTACCTTCAAGTATATAGGGCAGTGTTACAGTACGTAAAGTATATGGGAATGCTCTCACTGTGCGGTTTTGCATTAGACAATGCTTATATAGATTGGGCCTCCAGTACCTTCATATATATGGGAGGACAACACTAGGTTTCTATCCATCCTTAGGTAACCGAGTCAGCCACCTTGTACATTGTGGTACACCAAACACAGCATTCGGGGAGATTGCCTACCCGTACATCTTGGTTCACTAGGAGGTATTCTACAGTTCACAGTTGCTTGGTAAATCTTTTGCCTAGCTTACCCCTTTTCTGTATTTCTTTTTTGATAATAAAATTAATCAGCAATCGTGGAGGAACATCAACCCTTACCCCATCATTTGCGGAGAACAAAGAGTAAACCACCTTTGTCGCTCGAAGATACACCTATTCGGTCAATGCGGTCTCACTTAACTGAGTCAAGTACATCTTGAACTCCTAGTTCTTCATCTGAATTACCTAAATCATCTATTTCAGTAAGTATTGAGACTCCAGTTACTCCAACCATTTCTGGTACATCCGTTTCTAAAGAAGAAGTTTCAGAATTACCTGAGGACATTAGCATTGATCCTAGTGAAACAGTAATCGAAGTTGTTCAACAACAAGTTGAACCTGAACTTGAAGTTGCTCAACAAGAAATTACTTTTGAACTTGAATCAGTTCAACTAGAAGTTAATCTATAACATATCATAGTTCAAACAAAAGTTACATCTGAACTTGAAGTTGTTCAAGAACCTCTTTCTAAAATTGTTGTTCTTTTACCCAAACATCTGGACTTCAAATTTGAACATTTAGAAGTTGTTACTTTACTGGAAGATGATCAACCGGTTACCCCTCAAACATTAGTAACTACTAAAACTTCCACTTTATCAACACCAAAAATCTTTTATGGACTAGATGGTGAAGTTCTTCCACCTGGTTTAATTGTTGTCAAGGAAGAATTGGAAGAAGATTCTACACCTGGAACCCCATTCCACTTTAGAACTGGGCTTTATCTTTAACCTCATACTCCTCATTTTACTGCTCCGTTTGATCTTGTTCCTTTTCAAGTACCCATCGATTCTTTAGGAAAACTTTTGGGTCAGTTAACTATGGCTGAACAACCGTCAACATCCCCGACTATATCATCTAATGCAGCTACGGAAAAATCTTATGTTGCAACCTCTTTGATGTTTTCTACCACACCTGAGTCTCACCTATATGGTGAATCATCCATCCCCGTTAGTTACCAATCATTATTTGGAACTCACTCAGGGGTTGCTTCTACACCATGGTCATCACCCATGTCCTCAACCAGAATTCTATCTAGTTCTTCTTTAATCGGAACTCAACAGTTTGATCATGTATATCAATATCAAGCTAGGCAATCTAGTCAACAAAGACCTATGTATTTGCCACCATATGGAGAGCAATATGCTTATTCACCTTATCCTCCCTATGGAGGACCATCATCTAGTAGTATCCTACAGTATTCAGGTTAGCCTGGAATTTGAGTTTGTCAATGGCAACCAACAATGCCAGTTCAACCAAGGCTTGTGTATCCAACACAACTAATGCAAACTATGTCAGATGTTCCTACCACACATGTTGTTACTATTGTACCACAGTCACAAGTTCAAATTGTTGTATCTCAACCAATATAAACTGGTCCTTCTACCTCCCAACCACAAGTTTCAAGCCAAGAAGTTCAATTTCTCAAACTGTTGTACAACAGCCACTTGTGTCTAGGGTTCAACAACCTCAAGTTATTATACCCTTATCTAGACTGACTTAGGCTTAAACTAGTATATTTTATTCACAACCTGGCTAACCTTTCACTGTTGGGCAAGAACAATCGTTAAATCAACAACAGTTGTACCAACAACAACAATAGTTGATTCAACAACCGTGGCAGCCCCAATTTCAACAACCTCAATTCTAGTAATTCCAACCCCAATTTGGACCTGCCCAACAGGCTTAACTTAGGTTTGGATAGTATCAAGCTTACCAAGGTCTTAGTCAACAAGGCTTTGCAGGTTATGGACAGCCGCAAACTCAACCTGGTTATCAACAACCACCTTATGTCGGATTTGTTCAACAACAACCTTATCAAGGTTACCAAATGCAGATGCCCTATGTTGGTATGAAAAGACCTATTGCTCAGGCAATTCCATCATATCCTGGGTATGCTCAACCTAACCTGAATCGACAGTTGCCATTTGTAGCAGCTTTAGAATTACCAGATTTAAATTAGCTCACTAATATTCCAATCTTATATGCACCTTGGTGGCTGGTAATTCTGCATAAGTTAACTTCTAACATTCTGAAATTCAATGGAAATCCCAGAGAAGACCCATCAAATCATGTCATGAACTTTCATTTCTGGTGTTCATCGAGCTCCTTAAATGATGATTTGGTTAGACTCCATCTTTTGCAAAGAACACTTATTGGTCCAACTGCTAAGTGGTACATTGAGTTACCATGAGATTCTTTTGACAACTTTACAACTTTAGCCACCACATTTCTAACCCACTTCCAGTTACCTATCAAATACGAGATTGGAACAGAACTCCTAACCAGCTTTAAGCAGACTACTGCTACTCATATATCTAATCATATCCATGAGTGGTGGCATCGTCGTTGAATGTTTAAGACATATGTTCCTAATCAACTTTTGGCTAAGTGGTTCATAAAATCCTTTTTGCCATCAATCACCAAGGATGTGGAAAAATGTGGAGTTTTCACAGAAGAGAAAGTAATTGCTCGTGCCCAATACTTGGATTTTATTTACACATAATCTAGTACGCTCTATGAAAAAATTCCCAATGCACCCTGACCAACTTTCATTGTTCCTCCTCCTCCACAATCAAGTAAGGACTCTCATGCCAGCAATGGTGCGATCGGTTCTTCAAACATGCAAATGGCAGGAAGACCATCTGGTCAAACTCTTGCCATTACCAATCAAACTACCAATGCATCAAAGAACACTCTTGCTTCTGAAGTTAATGTCATCTCATCTGACAAAGGAAAAAATCAAAAGCAACCAGGAGACAAGAAAAAGGGGAAAAACAAGAAGAAACAAGATAATTCCCCTCAACAGATATCATCTGATTCCTCTACTTCGGCAAGGAAACCTCGTTATCCATGTATAATCTGTAATGATGAGCATTTTTACAACAAATTGTCCACACCGCTTAGAAGTTTCTAAACTTCTAAAGACTTCTAGCACATATGAAGTTTTGACTGATCCGTTTCCAAACCTGGAGATACATTTGGTTGTGACAAGACCATTCTTCCACATCCCAAGTACTCATGTTATCCATCACAAAGCCAGAAAACAAAGTTTTGGTGTCAACAAGAAATAAATATTACAGAAATCCACCGTCATCATCGAATAATCAGACCACTGATCAACCTAATCCTTTGACTTCGACTTCATCTGAAAATATTCCACTACCTATTACACCAGAATTAACAATAAAACCACCAAGGGGAGTTGTGCATAAAACGACACTTAACCCTCGAGCTCAAGCAACTCAGAACTATAACATAGTGGAAGATCTTGCTCAATCACCTTTTGCTATGTCGACACTCGAGATTTTACAAAGTTGTCCCTCCCAGAAGCAGGCTTTAATGTTAGCAATTGACGGAATAGACCCTATGGATTCCAATCTTGTGGTTTTTAACCATGCAGGATATACACCACAGTTACCGGTGCAATTATATTTCCTAATTCAAGTCAAAGCTCTCAATAAGAATGTTCACCGAACTATTATTAATGAGGAAGCATCTACTTGCATTATGTCAATGAGCTACTGGAAAACACTTGGTTCACCATCGTTGTCACGATCACCAACCACGTTAAAAAATTTTAATGGACGAACATATACTCCTTGTGGGATTTTGAGTAACCTGCAAATCGAACTAGGGGGCAAAACAGTTAATGTTGAAGTTGAAGTAGTTGACGGACCCCTCGATTACAATATTTTACTTGAGAGGCCATGAGTATATGCTATCATTGTTGTGGTTTCCACGTACTTTCGTACTATTGCATTCCCTCATAAGGGTGGAATCACAGTTATCGATTAGCATGCCTTCTTTACATCTAGTTCACAGGCTATGGGAAGCATTCTGGTGGTACATGGACCCCTGTTGTCACTTAAAAGTGTTGGAGTAGTTCTCTTTAAATATCCTTCCTTAATGGGTACTTTTCCGCTACTGTCACCATCTGATTTGGTATAAGTGGCAAGAGTAGAGACTTCCAACATGATTTCCTCCACCTCATCTGATTTAAGGAGAATTACCAAAAATTATGAAGTTGATAGTAATACTGAGGTTATGATGCTAAGCCCCATTGAGCTAGCATAACAATCAATTTGTTTGGCTTGTGCGGTAAACCAAAATCCACATTCACCAATTGTATGGGTAGATCATTCATTATAATACAGTACATCTTCAGATCCTTTCTCACGTATACATTCTACGAATGAAGGAATCGTCCAATCAATGATGATAGGAGAAGAGCCTTGGGAAGATTATCATCATCGTTCCCATCTTCGAGATGGCATTGAAGATTATTCAAATGAACTAAATCACCCTTCAGTTGTTGACTTCCTTTTGAATTCAGTTTTCATAGACATAGTAGAATCTGAGTGAAACCTATCAAATATTTAAGAAACGATTTCTATTAATATTTTGACCAAACCAAATGTTGTAGAGAACGTTCATGTCAGAAAATATTGTTCTCCATCAAAACTTGATAATTACCGAACTCTCTTTCATGAATTTCGAGGTATATTTGCATGGTCTTACAAGGGGATGCCAAGCATTGACTCTAGTATTGTTGAACATGAAATCAAAATGTGCCCTGATGTGAATCCAGTACGACAGCGACTTTGACTTGTTCATCTAAAGAAAGCCGTTGCAACTAAAGAAGAAGTTGAAAAACTTTTGTGTGCTAGTTTCATTTACCCTATACCTCTTACTCATTGGGTTTCCAACATTGTTCCTGTCATGAAGAAACAAGGGATAATTCGAGTGTGTGTCAATTATAGGGATGTAAATCAGGCATGTCCAAAGGACAATTATCCTACTCCTTTTATCAACTAGATTATTAACGAATGTGCCAAATACGAAATATTCTCATTTATGGATGGTTTTTCCGGCTACAATCAAATCAATATCCACCCACAAGACCAATCTAAAATATCTTTTATTTGTCCATGGGGCACATTCACATATAGGAAACTCCCATTCAGTTTGAAGAATGAAGGGGCCACATTTCAGAGGGGAATGTACTATGCCTTCCATGACATTAAGCATATTGTTCAACCTTACCTTGACGATTTACCTTCTCATTCACGAAAGCAGACTGATCACCTGCAACATTTGAGAGCAATATTTTTACAGTACTGACACTACAAGGTATGACTCAATCCACACAAATGTGTTTTTTGTGTTGGTTCTGGTCGATTGCTTGGATTTGTAGTGTCTATGGAGGGGATTCGACTTGATCCATTAAAGGTTTAGGCAATCCTTGATTTGCCTCCACCTTCAAATCTTTTACAATTACAGAGACTCCAATGGAAGGCTAACCTTCTGAGGAGGTTCATTCCTAATTACGCTGAGATGGCTAAATATTTTACGCATTTTTTGAAAAAGGAGATACCCTTCCATTGGGATCAGGTTGTGCAATATTCCTTTGATGCTCTTAAATATACCTTGATTAGAGCTTCATTAATCTATTCTCCAAATTACCAAAATGATTATTACTTGTATCTCGCCGCTGCAGATACAACCATTGGCATGGTTTTAGTCCAAGAGGAAAATGGGATTGAACATCTATTTATTATTTGTGTCGCAATCTCAATGATACAGAAAGTAAGTACTCTTATGTCGAGAAACTAGCTTTGGCAGCTGTGCAAGATGTTCAAATATTTCGCCATTACATCCTGCTCCTGAAAACCATTGTCATTTCAGATTGCAACCCTATGACATACATTTTGTCACGTCAATTGCTGGGGGGAAAATACTCCAAATGGATAGTCATTTTGCAGGAGTTTGATCTGGAATTCATCAAGTCCAAAGCAAAGAAATGTCTAGTTTTCGTGGAGTTACTTTGCAACCTTCCCTCGACCTCCATTAATTCAACATTTGAACCATCAATTTTGGATGAGTCTTTTTTTCTGATATGGTCATTTGACCTGTGGTATGGATATATACTGATCTATCTCCAGTCCCAAACTTTCTGGCCTGATACCTCTCACTCGCAACAGCGACATATTCAATACCAAGCCAAATATTATCTGATCATTAGCGACACTCTTTACCGTCGTGGTGTCGATACGATTTTACAGAGTTGCCTCACGCATGAGGAAGATGAGAAAGCATTGAATGATTGCCATTCAGGTGCTTGTGGTGGACACTTATCTGGATATGAAACCGCATAGAGAATTCTCTGTGCTGGTTACTTCTGGCCAACTATATTCAAACATTGTATTATTTTTGTCAAAAGCTATCATGCATGCCAGATATATGACTGAAAAACTAGATTTCCACCTGCACTATTTCATCTAGTAGTTGTTGTTGGACCATTCATCAAATGGGGCATTGACTTCATGACACGTAACCCCACCTCAATCGGGGGGCATGGGTATATTATAGTCGTCGCTGACTATTTTACTAGATGGGTTGAGGCGATGCCAACATTAAACAATAGTGGTGAAACGGCTGCTCTTTTCTTTTTTAACCATGTGGTTGCCTAGTTTGGTGTACCACAAGCCATAGTTACAGATCATGGGTCACATTTTCACAATCACATGATGGTTGATTTGACTGCTAAGTTAGGACTATCACATGATAGTTCTACCCCTTATTACTCGCAAGTGAATGGACAAGTTGAGGCCATCAACAAAGTCATGAAGCAGATGTTGCAGAGAATGATAGGGGTTCATAAGAGAAACTGGCACGCAATCCTATACTCTGCCTTGTGGGCATATTGAACCTCAATGAGAAATGCAACTGGATTCACGCCCTTTCAGTTGGTGTATGGTTTGGAAGCAATCTTACCAATACAATGTGAAATTTCATCTCTCAAACTTGTGATTGACCTGTTACTCGACACTTCTAAAGAAAAAGCATGTTTCTTGGAATTAATCCATCTAGATGAAACCCGTCGTGATGCCGCATTAGCTAACGAAGCGCATAAGAAATGAATCAAGGCACAATATGATAGAAATGTCAAGCCTTGTATCTTCCCAGAAGGAGACCTGGTCTTGCTTTACAATCAGGAAGCTGATAAACTTGGAGTAGGGAAATTCGAACCAATGTGGATGGGTCCTTATATTGTCAAGCGAGTTCTGGCAAAAGGTACCTAAAAGTTAGTAGATTATGTGGGATTCCATTGTCGCAACCCTGAAATGGGTTGTACCTCAAACGTTACTATGCTTGATTGGGTGTAGTAAAACTCACTGTATATATGCTTTCATTGCATGTGTGTGTGTATCTTTTAGAGTTTTTATCTGGTTAGTAATCTGCTTTGCATTTGTTGCAAATGTCGGAGTCTTCGGAACCTTTTGTTGGTTATGCCGATGGTGCTAGTCGTAGTACGCAAAACTTGTCCTCTATAGCATGGGCTATTTTCACTCCAAGTGGTGAGTTGGTGAGTTTTCAAGGGATTTGTATTAGTCGATTGATGAACAACATCACTGAGTATAGCGCGTTGATTGAACTTCTCTCTGATGTCATTTCCCTTGGCATTCACCGAATCATCGTTAGGTTGGAATCACAACTCATTGTACTACAACTAACAAACATTTATACTGTTCAAAATCCAACAATTTTTCATATGTTCCTTAGAGTTTGTATTTTGTAAAGGCATTTTGAACACATCCAATATCAAAATATTTCCAGAAATCTTAACACATTAACTGATTCTCTAGTGAATTATGTGTTAAATAAACATTTACGACACATATAAAAGTAATATTTTCAATTCACATCATCAGTTGAATAGGATTGCATATAACCATAGAAAACTCTAAAAGTAAAATACATAGGTGTTTTAAAATTTTTTACAAAATTTGTGTCCAAGACATGTTTGGTCATCTGACCCAAAAAACTCAAAATGCATGCAAAACATCCTAAGTAGATCTAGTGGTGCTCATGATAACAGGTCACGGGCTGTGCTATCATGTGCAAAAGCTTCGCCCAGCGGCTAGGAACACCAATAGTGTGGCGCTGCAGCCTCCTAGGTAACTCCTCGATCCAGACATCCAAAATTCCAAGGGTTAAGCCCTCTATGTGATCGTGCAACTCTGCTAAGCTCTCACAATGTTTCTCTACGTCGGCAACACCTGCACCCTGTTGGTGCCCCACAGGTCAAACAGTCCCCACATCTGCATGCATAAGAATGATTTTAGTTTAGTCTTGGAAACATTAAAAACACAAAAAACATGTTGAAACTTGTAAAAATAAAAAAACAATTTTGGTCAAACAATTTACCATAGCACCCCATTGTGCTCCAACTGGTAGAATCAGATCTGGATCTCCACAGAAATCCATCCCTAAGTATGGATGCTCCTTGATGACAAGATGTTGTCCCTTGGGCCAACTGAAGAATGCAGTGGAAAAAATGATTGTTGACTGACCCGCATGTCGAACCATCAATTCGACCCACCTCTGCATACGTGGATCTCTAGGAGCAGCTACACCCAGTGATACATGTTGTGGTTGCATCAATGGGATTCTCTCTGAGGTAAAAGTGATTAAGATCGAACCATAGCAAAAATTATTCATCTTACCACTTTTTTTCTTGGTCAATTGTTCTTTCAATGAAGAAAGCATAGCCTCGCACCAATTGAAAACTTTTGGCTCTAGACACTCCAGTGCATACTGCATATATGATATGTTCACCAGATGTAGTGTCACACTGCCAGCCAATTTTGCAATTGTGAAGAGGACCGTTCTCAAAGGCAAATCACCTACATCCATGATGATTATTTTCACATCCTTTCTAGGTTGTGTACTTGGCCGACAAAACTTTCTAATATAATCTCTCACCGACTCACCTCCACGAGCAAATCCAAAAAGTGAGATGGGGGCACCTCGCCTCAGTAGTGTGGTAAGAAAGTAAATGTCATCGATGGTAACAGGGACCATCTTGTCCCTAATGTGAAAAGTTTAATTTTTTGGATGCCATGCATGAATAAGGAACTGCAGTAATTCTATTTGTTGCCTCATTCCGGACAACTTGAAGTATTTGAGTAACTCACAGTTTTTGAGGGCCTCAACTGTACCCAGATTGTTTAGGACTACCATGTCTTGTTCTTTGCTCTCTCTTTCTCACCATATAATCGGCATTCTGATCCGATGAAAGCTTCAAACACAATCATAATCTTAGTTAGGATCCTTTCCATGCAAAAAATAGGACAAATTTTGGAGCAAACAGCTAAATCAAACTTGGGAAACTCACCCAGCATAGCCCAAGCACAAAGACAGTGCATTGTAGAGAATGCAACCTTCTATCTGGGTGCTCTTCAGTGCAGTTTTCGATGTGAAATCCTGCATTAATCCCAGGCCAAAAAAATGAAACCCTAGGGGCCCCACAAAACCCTAAAACTTGCATGAAATGACAAAAGAATGACCTGAAAAGGAAGAAGAGAGGTTAAGATCCTACTTGGTCCTGATGGCTCGATAAATGGTCCACAGAATCTCTTGCAATCAGCTGATGAAGTTCGAGGTTAAAAACTAGCTCAAAGCACAAAACTGAATGGTAAGTTCCAAATGGTAAAAATGTCATGGTAAAAACTTGTTTTATGTTTATTTCATGTTCATTAATCAACTAAACATTAGTATTTGCCTATTTTTTCCTATGAAACGGGTATTTTTAATCCATTTGGTGGTATTTTGAGCAGTTTTTATAGCTGACTTATAGAGTTTGAGCTCAATTGTAAATTGTACCTTTGACCATAAAGCACACTTTTATCTCTTTTTCGAGCTCTGTTAAAAATGAAAAAGGAGCCCCCTTGGAGTCCTCTTTAAGCTCTTTTCAGACTCTCTAAACATAAAAAGATTGTTGAGCACTTGTCCTTTCAGCGTGTTAACAGATTGGAAACAACATCTCTCTTGTATTATTTTACACTTTTTTGGGCTTGAGAGATTATTACGAAAAAGAACTAGTGGAGTTTTATTTTTGTAACTTTTCAAACTCTCTAAACATGGAAAGGACTGAGTTATCTCTATCGTTAAACTCGTTAAAACATAAAATAGCGACAAACTTTTCCATCTAGACAAGACCGAGTTTCACCTTCGCTAGACTCATTAAAACATCAAATAGCGATGGATTTACCCAAAGGGTGGAATTATACAACAAGCATATGTTATCCTCCTCAAGCGTTATAAAAATAAAGAGGTACTAGTCAGCAATGACTGGGGAAAATGGGAAAAAGGGGAAAACCACTTTATGGTAGCAGGTCACTCTTGAACATGACACTTTCACTCCATCACCGTGACTATTTGGGTTGGGTTATCAGCTTGATGGTTATCATACCATTGGTCTATCATACCATCCATCACTTTGTTTTGGGTCAACGCTAACAATTCATTTTAGTGTCACTGACACGTTCAAGAGAAGTCATTCAGTCAAAATTCATCCTTTGCAATACCATAAACCTTCATTTTCATGACTGCCATTCCTGAACATTGTGATGTCAATCAAATTCCATCTCCAAAATCACTACACTCGTTTCGTGTCGTTGATGCGGGATACATCAAGGCCCTCCTGCGACAAGTCGCTTCTTGTTGACATCAACACATTATCCAAGAAGTTGACTTAGAAACACCCTTCCAGTACCTTGAGGCTTGCATGCATCAATGGCATGTTTCTCACTTCCGGCGATAGGTTAACATCAATGGCCATTGACTGAAAGACTTTGTATGGTGTTCGACATCAAATCATCCATTCACATCGTGCAGAATGTATTGCAGTACCTTGAGGATCATTATCATTATTGGTGATTTCTCTCGCATCTATTAATAGCTTACATCATTGGTTGGTAATCTGATGGTGTCTTCCCATGTTCAACTTTAGATCACATATTCACATGGTTAGACTTGTACTTGAGTGAATGATTGAACGAGATAGAAGACCCCAGATCTAGTTTCATCCATCCGGGTTGTGGTTTTAGGAGTACTAAATCATATGTACAATGGCTTTACGTTGATGGTCATTTCGAACATGGCTATATCTGTAGACGACTATTTATGTACATGTAATGAAAGTTTATAAGCTGAGCATCGGTATGTCTTCCCTCAATGATTCATGTAAAAATCAAATATCATGATATATGTATTGTAATTGATGCAGGTCACCTTCCACTTCGATACCTCCTCATCACATCGTAAAGCATTTCATTCCACATTAGCATTTTTCCGACTTCATGCTTTAGGGGGAAGCTGTTACAGATCCATTCGAGCACATCAATCCCATCATCCAGATCAGTGTTTTAGGGCTCATCAAACCCTAATTTCAGTTGCTACATGCCATAAACAAGTCACCCCTTTGAATGCCTCCTTCCAAGATAGTTTCATGACTTGAAGACATCCAAAAAAGGCCTCTAAAGGGACCAATGCAGGGTAGGCCCATATAAGGGCGCGCTACAGAGCAGTTAAGTCCATTCCACGATGCTCTACAAAGCACTTAGACTTCCTTTCACCTTCATTGGGTGAGTTTGAGCGAAATTCGCATAGGGTTTGGGGAATATTCTTATCTCTTGGAGTCATCTAGAAGGTTCCCTCACTTATCAACTCCTATGAGCTCAAAAATGGATGAGTGAGTTGAGATGCATCCTATCCTCTCATCCCTTCCTCCATGGAACTAATTCTAAGTATGGAAAGCCATTCAATGCCACCATTTATGACCAAACCTCCTTCATATTCCTATAAATTGACCACTCATCTAAGTGATTAGGGGCTGGATTATGTTGAATTATAAGGAGATAATGTTGCTATGAGAATTGGCTTTGAAGCAAGTATTGTAATGCTACAGGTTTGTCATGCTTTTGATGTGATGTGGATGGGATCCAAGCTCAAGGAATGACTTTGAACCAGACACAATGGTTGTAGTTCCTTCTTCTATTTAATAAAGTGTTTGAACCTTTCTCCCATATGTTTGTATTGTTTTATAATGCTTATATGTGTGAAATGTATCTGATTCCATTCACTTGTATTCAATAGATATTTTGCTTTGATCGATTCTTTGTTTTATGTTGTATTTACAGGTACTTCTCAAGTGTATTAAGTACGAAAAGGAGCAATAGGATCAATACAAAGGAGATGAGAGGAAAGAGGAACTACAAGTAGGTCTTCTCATCTTCTCATCTTATCTATTTCTTATAGAGAAAGACTAAAATACTTTAAACTATTGTTCTAGATATGGCTACTTATATAGGGAATTAGTATTTATCTGTAGATACCAAATTCTCCAAAACACTTCTATTCTCCCATAATTCTTAACAAACTTGCGATAATACCCTGTCAACCTGAGAAATCCTCGAAGATGATTTATGGTTGTGGGGATTTTCCATTCCTTAATGGCTTTAATTTTGTTAGGGTCTACATTAACACCCTCATGAGATACAATATGACCCATATATTCCACCTCCTATACTCCAAAGAAACATTTTGAGGTTTTTGCATATAACTGTTTCTCCTCAAATAGTTTGAGCACCCTGTCAACATGTTGAACAAGATCCTTCCAAGACTTGTTGTAGATTAGTATATCATCAAAAATACTAACACAAAGTTTTTTAAGGAAGGGTTTGAAAATGGAATTCATCAAACCTTGAAATGTGGAAGGTGCATTAGTAAGGCCAAAAGGCATGAAAAAAAAATTCATAATGACCCTCATGAGTTATAAATGTTGTTTTCAGAATGTCTACAACCTTCATTCTAATTTGATGATATCCTAAATGAAGATACAAATCGGTGAAGTAAATTTCTCCATGCAATTCATCCAACAACTCATCAATAACAAGAATGGGAAATTGATCTTTAATAGAAAGCTTGCTGAGCTCCCTATAATATAGACACATGTGCCATGATCCATCCTTCTTGTGCACCAATACTACTGAAGCAAAGAAATAACTTTGACTAGGTTGAATTATACTGGCCTCTAGCATTTCTCCAACCATACATTCAATTTCACTCTTCTAGGCATAGGGATATCTGTAAGGCCTGATGTTCGGAGGAACACTTCCAAGGATCAAATGAATAGCATGATCATGATCACAAATAGGTGGGAGGCCTTTGTGTTACCGGGAATAGTGTCCACTTGGATGCTATTATTCCCACTAAGACTGGTAGCTATCTTAGAAACAAACAAGTAAAGTCTACTTTCGCTTTCCTTTATGAAAATAGATAGGAGTGGAACAAAGGAGACCAACCTTAGTCTTGCGCTTAATTTCCTCTCCTTCCTGATAGAGCTTTGCCACTTCTTCTTCATATGCCCAGCTTCAAAGAGCACCTATGGAATCACAACAACATACTACTATCGAAGAACAAAGATCTATATTCATAAATAACATAGGACCAG